>JAJEJO010002644.1:396126-423591 GCA_020662805.1 Glaucomys volans
TCTTTTTTTTTTTTTTTTTTTTTTTGGTACTGGGGATTGAACTCAGGGCCACCACTGAGCCACATCCCCAGCCCTATTTTGTATTTTATTTAGAGACAGGGTCTCACTGAGTTGCTTAGGGCCTCGCTGAGTTGCTGAGGCTGGCTTTGAACCTGCGATCCTCCTGACTCAGCCTCCCAAGTCACTTGGATTACAGGCATGCGCCACCTCGCCCGGCTATCAATTCTCTTTCTATTCCAGAAACTGATGTTTGTCGTCTTCACTGGCTGCTAGCTCTCCAAGCGGCCTTCTGGCATTTCCCCACAACCTTCCTACCTCATTGTGCCTCCACAGCAGAGTTGTGAGAATCCTATTTTGTGTTGCAGCTCTGATAGGGTGGGTTCCTCTAATCTGCCATTTTTTCTCCTCCCACCCTAGGGATTGATTTGCAGGTAGCTTACATTGGGTGTGTCCCAACCACAGTCCTGACTAATTTTATTACACATTATCCTTGTAAGAAAAATGATAATATCTGAGGCGTATGTCTTACATAGTTTGCTTTCTATTTCTGAAACTTAATTTAGAGAATTGGGCAATTTATAAAGAATAGAGGTTTGTCCAGCTTGTAGTTCTGGAGGCTGGAAGGTCCAAGATCAAGGGCTACTTCTGCTGAGTGCCTTCTTACCCACGGGGACTCTCCGCAGAGACTGAAGTCATCATAGGGCAAGAGAGGCCCTTACAAAAGATGAATCTCACTGGCTTCTACAAAAGACCCCCTCTGAGATGGCCCATCATCACTTTAATCCAGGAATGGATTAGTGCATTCTCGAAGACAGGGCCTCATGATCCCATCACTTCTTCAAGGTCCACCTGATAATTCCTCATAATGGGGAGGAAATTCAACATGAGCTAGAGTGGGGCCTCAAACCATAGGGTGCCCTCAGCTCCTCTAGTCCATTTCCATCCCCTGGACTCAGGATTGTATCCAGCCTCAGCCTCTGCTCCCTGTCTCCCATGAATGACAGGTTGGGGAGCATGGCTTTTGCCCTGGGTTGTATTCTGTTAAAATTTGGGGCAGGATAAAGTCTAGCAGATCAACACCTTCTCCATCGAGTGATGGGATATTGTCCTTTTAGAAACATCCTAAACTTCAGGCATGGACTGCCAAGTTTCTTCATGGTTCAAGGAGGAATTTCATTCTGCATGAATCCAGTGTGGTCCTGTGGGAGGAAGGGCAGGGCAAGGTGGTGAGCTTGGGAGAAATGCGTAAGGCCTATGAAACCAGCTTACCTGCCAGCTAGCTATGTGATCATGGGCGAGACACCTCCCCCCCAGAGTTTCAGTAAAATAGCTGCATAATTACAGACCAGATGTGTAAAGTGCTGCTCTTAGTACTCAGTGAGGGAATGCTTGCACAGCACTGCCCAGGGTGCCTGGCACACAGACTGCTCATCACTGGAACACACATTGCTTCTCACGTTGGCGCATGCTCTGTTGTGGTGGAAAAGCCATAGCTTTTGTTAGGCACAGTGAGGACAGTGAGACTCAGAGAGGTTTGACAACTTCACTCAGGCCACACAGCTGGTGCGTGGTGGAGCATGAATCGGGGTCATGGGAGAGATTAGGAGCACCGGACCTAAGGCTTTCTCTGGAAGACCATGGGGATGACCCCAGGAGGAAGAGCCAGGTATGTGAGGCCCCAGCAAGACCTTAGCCAAGGGTGGGTTCCACAGGGGCGGCCCTTCTTCTCCCAGAGCAGAGGAATCCTTGTCAAGATTTTCAGGAGACATTCATAGCACCATGACACCCCTGGTCATATGTCTAGTGAGAAGAAGAGGACACAGGGAAAGGGGCGGGGCCTGACTGTTCTGGTGGGTGTAAGGAGGAGACAGAGACCAAGACATAGTCTTGCTCAACGGGGAGAGGGGAGCTTCTTCTAGGAGATGCGTGAGCCTTCCTTGGCAGCAATGAAATGACAAAGAAAGAGGCTGTCCTAGTGCAGCCCATGGAGAAAGGGTTCCATGAACTACCTACCTATGCTGTTTTCAGGAAGCACCTTGTGGGAGGTGCATCCCTCTCTCTCTGCCCCTGTTTCAGATGGGATCATTTATATTTAGATGCATCTGGCCATGGTGGTGACTCTCTACCAGGGGCCAGGCAACTGGAAACACCCAATCTTGAACTTGAACCCCTAAAACTCTGAGTTTAATAAACCCTTTCTCTTTATAAATTTGGTTGTCTCCAGTATTTCGGTGTAGTAACACAAAGCTGACTAATCCAAAAATTTGTCCTGAGGGTTGTTATTATGGCAGAGGATGAGGAACAAACTTTGGGACTGGTTTGTGGGAAGACATCAGGAGAGTTTGTAGGAGCAGGCTGGAAGATGCCTCCAATGCTGCAGGCAGAGCACAGCAGGTGATTCTAGTGAGGGCTCAGAAGACCAGAATATTGATGGAAACGTCAACAGAATAGGTCATGCTGGTGAGATCTCCAATGGAAATAAAGATTTTCTTGGGCATTGGGCAACAGGTCAATAACGTAAAGAATTTGTGAGTATTACATCCATGCCCTGAGACTTTACGGAGTGCCAAGCTGGGCATGGTGGTGTGTGCTTGGAACCCCAACTAGGAAGACTGACACTTAGGATCACAAGTTTGATGCCAGCCTGGGCAACTTAGCAAGGTCCTGTCTCCAAGTAAAAAATGAAAAGGGCTAGGGATGTAGCTCAGTGGCAAAGTACCCCTGGGGTTTCAACCAAAAGAAAAGAGAAGAGAAGAAAAGAAAAGAAGAAAAGAGAAGAGAAGAAAGGGAAAAAAAAGGAAAAGAAAAGAAGAGAAAAGAAAAGACATCTTTGAGTGCACTGCTACTCCCAACACACTCTCAGAAGTTCAGAAATGCAAATTGTTTCAAAGGATTTTCAGGGTAGAAATATCTCATAGAGGAGCCCCAGGCACCTGAGGCAGGAGCCTCAGGATTCAGGATTTGCTTCCTCGTGGTGAGCTGTGAAGCACCCCTGGGCATGGCCAGGGATTATGTGGACTCACATGGAGTCCATGCGAGTGGCAGCCCTTGGAGTCATGCATGTGATTCTGGTTTAGCAACTCGTGTAACGTAGGACTTACAGGCTCTGCAGGCTTCCTGCAAGGCTTCAGGGGGAAGCCTGGAAGGCCAGAGTATGTGCTACAGGGTCAGGGTCCCTGCAGGGTGCCCGAGAAGCTGCGGTGGAGACCCCAGGGAGGCATGTGTGCCAGCGAGGCCCTGTGTCCTCCAGGGAGGCTGCAGGCCATATGCAAAGCCAGCCTGAGAGAGGAGCCTGTGGCTGCGAGCAGCGAAGTCCCAGGGCAGGGCTGCCCAAGCTCTTGGGAGCCCTCTTCCCACCAGTGTGGGGCTCAGATGCAGGACCTGGAAGTTTAAGATTGATCGTTTGTCCTGCTGAGTTTCAGTCTTGCTTTGGACCGACTCCTCCTTCCTACTTCCCCAGTCTTCCCTTTAGGAATGAGAATGGTCACCCTGTGCCTGTCCCCCACTGTGCCTCAGAAGTATGTGACTCGTTTCCAGATGTTACAGGGGCTCACGGCCCAGCTTGCCCTGAGTCTCAGATGAGACTTTGGGCTTGGGCTTTTGAACAGCGTTGGAACAGGTAGGACCTCGAGACTCTTGGGGATGGAGTGAATGCGGTTTGCCCTGACATACGGACGTAACCCTTGGGAGCGAGGAACGGAGTGCTCTCTAGGGATGTTGACCGTCCCCCAAGGCCATGTGTTAAAGATGTGTGGAACCGTGGGGAGCGAGTGGGACTGGTGCTGGACAGGAGGACTGCGACCTGGTGACAGTGGAAATGACATCAGGTGAGGTGAGCGAGCTCACTGGAAAGCTTTCACTAGGGCTTCTGCCCAAGAAGGGACCGGCACTGACCAGGGCATTGGCTGACTCCAAGGACAAAGGGTTCTATCTGTGTGACAGAGCTGTTTGCAAGAGGGGCTGAGGTTTAGGAAGGCTATCTGAGTTCAGGCACCTTTCAAAGGTGTGTTTCTCTTTCCCTAAGAGGACACTTTCACTCTGAGGAAGGTACAGCCAGTTGGTCTTCCTGGAGACAAATTCAGCCTTTCACATTGACGACGCTGCGTCCATATCAACGTCCCTGCCCCGTGATAAGGATGAGCTGCTGTAGCAGTTCAGCGGTCACAGGTGGGAAATGGAAGAGCCACAATTCATAGCAGGAGATTTGGTGGCTCCTCACCACCAGGTGCTTCATGTTTGTCCTTGGAGAGTTGTGGCGAGAGCATCCTGGCTCTGATGGTGCACCTAATCCCCAAGGCTGTAAGAACGCTGCCCCTGCTGGGTGCAGTGGGACACCCCTGTAATTCCAGCTTCAGGAGGCTGAGGCAGGGGGATGGGAAGTTTGAAGCTAGCCTCAGCAACTTAGCGAGACTCTCAAAAAATAAAAGGGGTTGGGGATGTAGCTCAGTGATAAAGCACCCCTGGGTTCAATCCAAAATTAAAAAAAAAAAGCAAGGAAGGAAACTATATCTTATGATGCCATATTCCTCCAGGGAATCAATTCTCTGGGTAGATTTACCTTGATGTCTCAAGGGAATGTAGGAGGCCAGAAGGGCCCTCGTCCCAAGTGAGAGGTCAACACGAATTGCTAGGCTCTGATTCTTTACTTCATTACGAGTGGTGAGAAGAGCGTGGTTGGGTCATTTCCAATGAGGTCCCTTGGTGTCGTTTCAGAAGACACAGTTTCCAGGTCCCCAACTGTGGACACTGCTTGTCACTGGTGGGTGGGTCTCAGAAGCTTCCTTCACCTGATGAAGAAGCCCCCTCACACAATGCAAGGAGCCTGGTGATGCTTAGGCACATGGAATTCAGGAGAGCAGGAGATGCTCGGGGCTTTATTAGTAAGGGCATGAGCCGCCCTGCCGTCACTATCTCCTGCGGGGACAAGCCAGGTTTTCCGTGAAGGTTCACCTGATCGCCGTTAGAGAGAATGAGGCCATCCAGCTGATCCAGTTCACTTTGCCAATTTCTATTTTAAAATGCCACCGGTGCTCAGAAGGCTGTGAGCAGCAGGGACAATGATAGTGATGTGAATTCAATGCCTTATTTGTCTTAGCATTTGCTTAGGGCGATGGGCTTCTCTGTCACTGGAACTTTCTTTAGGGGTTTCTCATCAAGGAAATACACCTCCTATTAACTTCCCGGAAATTATCATGGCATTGGATTTCCCATAAGAAAAGTTTTTATCTAACCCACAGTTTACAAACTCCTAGCAATGCCAGCGGGACCCTGTTGGAAGGTGGCGACTGGGTGAAGAACCATGTGAATGTTCAAACGGCCCATCAGGTGGTGGACATGCCCCCCTTAAAGGTTTTGCTGCCTTTTCAGGATTTGGGTTCAGTGAACCAAATATGGACGTTCTCTACTGTGATCAATTTTGGCAATTCTTGGCAGTCACGGCACCAATGCTTTTCCACCATTTGGATTATCTCGCCTGCTTTTTAATGAGTCATGGAGCGCAAAGCTCTTAGCAGCAACGGCAGCCTCAACGACGTGGGGAGGATCAGGCCACCATCTGGGCCTTGGGCGAGGCCATGATGAACCCATTTACATGCTTTCAGATACCAATTTTGTTTCCAGAATAGGAGCATTTCACTGTTTATTGAATAGATCATCATAGGGAACTTGATTTGGACCAATCACATGGCATTCATTCAAATCACATATCTTGTAATTTTCAGTACTGGCAGAATTAGCATGAAAATCTGCCGAAGCATTTCCTTTGTTTCTAATTATATTTTGTCCCTTGTCGTTTTAGAAGTTTTATGAGACTTATCAGTTTCTTCAATTTATTCTGGCAGATCTTACCTCGTCTAACGTAGGCATCTGATAAGATTTCTGGATTACATGTGCATGATGCGTCCACCAGTTATCACGCAGGAAAGGGGCATTTTATTATTTGACAGTGCTTCCCATATTGTTTACTGTGGGGGTCCTCTCTGCCATGCCATGTGGAGGAGAGAAGGGTTAACTGCCAGAGGAGGATGTTGGCGGTTTTCAGTCAATTAACCAAAAAACTTATCTGCTCAATAAACCCACAAGAGCCAACACTCTTTTTAAATGAGAGGGGGCATGATGGGTCTGACTGTATTAGCTCTGGCCTCTTACAACAACAACTCGCCCAACTCTCTTTTATTTATAGGCAGACAGGTAAAGGGGGCCAGGACCGGGAGGAGCATCTTCTGTGATGGACAGGACAGGATGGAGTTAGGGGAGTCATTCTTTTAAGGAGAAAATTCCGGAAGGAGACAGGGAACCACTCCCATGCAGCACCACATGCCTCCTGGCAGTTCCTAGAAGCCAGGCCTCTGCGTCCCATGGCTCAACCTAGTCTGATTCTGCTAAATAAGAATGGCTTCCCACAGTTTACTATAAAAATAAACCCCATAACTTACCCTGGTCATGCACTAGCAAATGTTTGCTTCTACTCCCATGACTCTCAGCTCTGCTGGGCCAGAAGTCTTCATTACCAAAGGAGGAGTGTTTCCATCAGGAGACACACAACGATTCCATTGAACTTGACTTTCAGACTTCCACCTGGTTAATTTGAGCTTCTCTTACCCTTGTGTCCACCGGCTGAGAAGGAAATTATAATATTGCATGGGGTGATTGATCCTGTCTACCAAGAAGAAACTGGACTACCACCCACTAATGGAGGTAAGGGGAGTTTGTAAAGAATATTCCCCAGATGTCTTAGTGCTCCATGCCCTGGGGCTAAGGTCAATGGGAAAATACAGTACCCCCACCCAAGCAAGGCTAGGAATGGCCCAGACTCTTCAGGGATGAAGGTTTGGTCACAACACCAGGTAAAGAGACAGCTGAGGTGCTTGCTAAAGACAAAAATAACACAGAATAAGCTGTAGAAGAGCATAGCTACAAATGCCAGTTATAAAGACACATCCAGTTACAGAAATGAGGACTAGAATTGTCACCAGCATTTTCTTAAGAATATGTCTGTGCCGGGCGTGGTGGCGCACGCTTGTAATCCAAGCGACTTGGGAGGCTGAGTCAGGAGGATCGCGAGTTCAAAGCCAACCTCAGCAACTTAGTGAGGCCCTAAGCAACTCAGTGAGACTCTGTCTCTAAATAAAAATATCAAATAGGGTTCAGTGGCCGAGTGTCCCTGAGTTCAATCCCTGGTTCCAAAAAAAAAAAAGAATATGTCTGCGTGTGTGTGTATAGCAATATCTTTGTTTTTAATTTCTCTTTTATTCCTTCATTTTAAACGTAAAATGCATTGACTTTATACCACTATTTAAATCCTGTTAATTTTACATTGTATGACTTAAATCATGGGCTACGTGGAGATGAGCGACATCCTGCAAGGCCTTACCTCCTCTTCTGGCGAAGGAATTGGTGTTTGGTTGGTTGCCCGCAGGTTATTTGCCTCATGTTAGGCAAACTGATTCTCTACTCAGGTCTTCCTTCAGAAATGCAGTGTGGTGTAGGGAGGTTCATAGGGGTACTGCCTTGGCAAGGTGTGGACGGCTGATGGTTTATTTCATGTGTCATTTTGACAAGGATTAAGGACCACCAAGAAGCCTGGAGAAGCATATTTTGGGTGTGTCAGTGAGGTTGTTTCCAGAGGGGTCAGTGCGTGAGTCGAAGTGAACTAGGCAGGGAAGACCAATCCTCAGTGTGGGTAGACCCATCCAATCAAGGTGTGTTGGTATCTCCCCCTGGTGCTATTCACGCCTGGCCCCTGCCATGGATGTCAGAACCAGGGCTTGCTGACCCTCAGACTCTCAGCAATCCCGCGCCGACACACCAGGAATGTAGGACTTCAAACTTGATTTGAGAGTTACACCCTCAGCTCCCCAGGTGCTGAGGCCTTGCGGGTTGCACTGAGCCATGCTGGCGACATTTCAGGGTCTCCAGCATGCAGACGAGCTGCCAGGATCATGCGAGCCTCTTCTCCTGATGAACACTCTCTCGTCGGGGGTGTCTCGCACATAGCCTACCGATCCTGGCTCCCTCGAGAAGCCTGACTAATCCGTCCTTCGTATGGGAGCTTCATCCTACTTGCATCTGCTTAACTCACTTGCTCTTAATGTTGTTCCTGAAATACTTACAGAGATCAGATGTTAAACAACTCGCCATTTTCCCAGGTCCTTCTCCCCTTGGTCCACTTTTTAATGTAGAGATAATGTAATATAATTTTATGTCAATAATCCTAGGTAAGAAAACTGGTGCTCCTGAGTTGGACCTAATGATGAAATCCCGAAGCTGCATCCGTTCTGCAGGCCAACAAGGAGGCTTATTCAAAACATTGCCCCTGCCATGCCAGCTTGAGAAGTTCCTCACTGTTTCTGACGGAGGACTTCATTTATATGTGTTTACTTTTTACTTTTTTTTCTCTTCAATTAAATAAAGCTCTTCGACCATTTAAGTTGGAAATATAAGGAAATGGGAAAATTCTCAGACATGCGTGTCAGACAGACAGACGGGCATAAATCTGTAGCAGAGAGAGGTGTAACGGGATCAGAGCTTGGACTCCAGGTTTATGGACTGTAATTTGCCTGCACGAGGGAGGGGATGGTGGCCTGCAGCATGCACATGCCCCCTGCCTGGCCTGAGAGCTTCCCAGTGGGGGCCAGATCCTTGGTGAGCTGGCTACATGGGCAGATGGCCCACACCACGCGCATACACACACACACACACACACACACACACACACCCCTGCACTCAGTCCATCAGAGACCCAGGTGGCCGCCCCCCAACCACAGACTGCCACACAGCTGTCTGCCCCATAGCAGCTGTGCCCAGCCTGTCAAGCAGTGGTCCTGTCCCCAGAAAAATGTGACACACCACTGTCACACACCACTGCACTGTGGCCATAGCTCCCTGCAGGCCAGGTCACTGAAGCAGCCTCAGACCTCACTGTGGGAATACAGATGAAGAACCGCAGAGGAAGCCCAGGAGAGAGAGGGCCACGCTGAGGCAGCAGGCCGGGTGCCTACGGGCAGAGACTCTTGCCAGTTTCTAAGACACTCCACAAGACTGGAAAAGGCCATGCTGCTCTAGCATCCTAGATATCACTCAAGAGACAGGAAGAAGCAAGGGAAGGAAGCACCTCCGAGGGACAGAGGAGGAGACGGGGCCTTCTGTTCCTTCCACCTCTGCCAAGTCTGCAGCCCACGGTGGCTTGGCTGGGGGACTCCCCTACAGCTCCGGGGGCCCAGCTTGTTCCCTGGCACTGTGGAGGCCCTTCCTGTCCCTCTGAGACTCCCAAGAGGTTTCCGGCCCTCCAGACCCGGTCCTCTAGAGTGCCACGTGCTCCTCCACTGCCGCAAGCCCAGGGGACCTCAGTCCCAGCGCCTGTACTCACTCTGTCTTGCAGCCGAGCGTGCATACGGCAGGGGCAGCAGTCCACGGGGCTCAGGACAGGGCGGAGGGCAGGCTGGACTGCAGCCTGCATTTGTCACTGATCACAGCAGCCCTGTCCCCTCCCCTGGCCCTGTCCAGGCCCTGCCTGTCCTATTCTGGAAGGCTTCCAGCCAACACACTGGCCACAGGGAAGTGGCCTGCACAGAGGCTCCCACCAGGCCACCCACTCAGTGGCTCCCACCAGGCCACCCACTCAGTGTCACTAAGCCTACTTTGGCCATCACAAGCCTGGAGAGGCAGCAACGCCAGGACACCAACTGCAGTCCACCCTACCTTGGCCAGGCTCCATTCTTTGCTTTCTGTGCTCACTGCCTGCGGACCTAGGGGGCTGACTGGAGCCACCTCCCCACAGGCCTGCTGTACTTATTGATCAGGGACAGTCCCATTCTGGTGGCATGAGAGTCTCACAATGGCTGTGATGCTGTGGTCATTGTATCCACCCACCAACACCTCGACAGGCTCAGAAGGAAAAGGACATGTTCAAGGTCATGCACCAAATTAGGGAATGGAGGGCCACGTGCCCAGGCTAGCTTCAAGGTCCCTGCTCTTTGCTCAGAAAATGGCTGAAGCTGGGATTCCTGGGGCTCAGCTGACCTGTCCTTTTCTACCTTGAAATCGGGGCTCTCTCTCTGCCCCTCACTTGGAACAGTGCTCCCAAGATGCCAGCGCAGGTGCTGCTAGGCCCTGTTGTGCTTCCAGGGCCCCAGGCCTGGGGCCTCCTGTCATCACAGGGCCCTGTGTGTGACCACCACCCAGGAAGGTGTGTGGGTGTGGCTGGGTGTAGAGCTGGCCAGCAAAGCAGAGGACAGGTGGCACCCAGGCGATGTGACCTCCATGCTCAGCTGGCAGGGCCCCACACCCACCTGGATGTGTCCCCTCCTGCACCTGATTCTGAGGCAGGTACGGCGCCTTTGGAATGGTAAGAACCAGTATTCGTGGACACTTTGAAAACATTTCTCCTCTGCAGCTCAGGGATCCAGACCAGGGCCTCAAGCCCGACTCAGCAACGACTGGGCCATCTCCTGTTTCATACTTTCATTTATTTCGAGGGACGGTCTCGGTAAGTTGTCTGGGCTGCCTCTAGGGTGGAGTCCTGCACCAGCCTCCTGAGTAGCGGGATTGCAGGGGAGGCCTTACGCCAGAGCCCACATCCCCCGGAGCCCTGGGCGCTCTCCCTCTTCCCTATAGTAGCCCTGGGCACCCTGAGCTCAGCCTCGGTGCAGAGAGAGCACGTCCCCAGGTGACCTGTGCACAGTTCCCTTGCAGCTGGAACCGTGCGTGACACCTGCCATGACAAGAGGGACTTTCCAGGTGTGATTAGGGTGAAGATCTAGGAATGGGGAGGGTGTCACGGGTCATCTGGTGGGTCCTAAACGTGACCACAGGGTCCTTAGAGGAAGGGTGTGGAGACGGAGTGAGAAGGTGGTGATGTGATGACGAGGGCAGGAGGGACCAGGTCACGGGGGTGTCTCTCCGAGGAGGGAGGAAGCTTCTGGAAACGGGAGAAGAGGCCCCTCCCCTGGAGCCTCCAGAAGGAGCGGCCCTGCCCACATGAGGACTGCGGCCCAGTGAGACCTACTTGGGCCTCCCAGCTGTGGGAGGATAAATGTCCTGTGTCACCTCTGTGCTGTGACATTAGGTCACACCAGCCACAGGAGCAAGAAGGAGCCCCAGACAGCTCCCAGACGGAACTGCTTTGGGAAAGAGGGGCCCCTGCAGGACCCTGTGGTTCTTCCCGGCCTGGGCACTGTCCGGGCTATGACCGTCCAAGGTTGAGAGACGCCATGGGTGTGATTTTCCAAGCCAACACCTTGAGGAATATCTCAGGAACCTGGGAACAATCTGTGGGGACCCAGGACTCCCCAGTGTCACTCAGAAGGGCCCTGAGAAAAAGGGAGGGCCCGGGGGGCCTCAGGGCTCAGTACCCCAGGGGTCAGTCAGCCAGGGCTTTTGTCACCCAGGCCACGCTGGGTGGTTAGACCCCAGAAAGAAAGTTTCTCTGCAGTTCTGGAGGCTGGAGCCCTCTTGGGTCAGGTCGGGACCCTCACGACCTCTTTGCCTTAAGCACTTCCTAAGGGCTTCTCCAAATCCTGTCCCCTGGAGATGAGGGCTTGCATGGCTTTGGGGAGGACGCGGTTCCATCCGTGGCACCTGGTGAGTGCACAGGGAGGGCCACCGAGCACACCGGCACTCTGCCCTGGAACCCGGGGCCTTTGCGTGCCAGAGGACATCACTGCCACTCACCTGGCCCCAGGTGACCTCCACTGCACGGTGCAGAGGTCTCTGCTGTCCTGCTGGAAGATGGCCACGTGCTCACAGGCAGCCCGCTCCTCTGTGTGCTGACCGAGGACCCCAAGGAGTCGGCCTCCCTGGGCCTCAGTGCGGGCCATGCGGATCAGACACCCCACAGGCGGCCACAGACGCAGGAGGCCTGGCTGCTCTGGAGGGTCAGGTTCTCCTGCATGGAGTCCGCATTTACTTATTTTTAATTCTCTAAAAGGGCATTTTGAAATCTGAGGAGCTGGACCGAATATTTGCCCCATGAATGCCAGGCCAAGGGTGTCGAGGGTGCTGAACAAGGAGCCTGTGACCTCGCACTGGCCCAGCTCTTCCGTTGCTTCCCACATCCACGCAGCTGCTCGTTCATTCATCAGGTACCGGCTGGGCCTCTGCCTTTCAGGGTGGCCGGGGGCTGGGGCTCAAGGACTGTGGGGTGGACAGGGCCCAGCCTCTGAGATGCCTCATCTAAGGGGCTGGTGGGGTGCGCGGGAACGATGCTCAGGCCAGCCGTCTTTATGGTAGGATGACAGCCTGACTCGGGCGGATGAAGCATTTGTGTGGGACCTTGGTAGACAGCAGATTCTCAGGGACGGGGACCTGCATGAGAAAGCTTGGAGGACAGAAGCTGCAGGCCACCTGCAGGACTTTCTGTTGCTGACATCGCAGGACTCAAGAAAGAGGAGTGACGGAGGCAGGAGAGGCTGCCGGGGACAGGATCAGGCAGGACTTTGACAGCAGATAAAGGCCTTTGAACTTCATCTTCTTGGTAAGATGAAGGAGGGAGCCATGGACTGGTTCTGAGTAGGACAGGGACGAGCTGCATCAGTGACAGGAGCTGTCACTTTCACAGCTGACTAGGTGACTTGCTCCCCCTCCTCTCCTCCATCACACTGGGGCTTCCCTCATTCACAGCAGGGCCATTGCCATGACAACCCTGGACCTTGGCCTTCTGCAGGCTTCTCTTCCACCCACCTGCAGGCCTCTGCAGGGACAGAGATGTGAGTCAGCTGGACATGACTTTATTTCCTGCCTGGCTTGGGAAAACCAGAATCTGACTCCCCAGCAGGTGAGGGGCAAAGGCTGGGTCCTGGAGCTCAGCGGCACCCCAGGTGGAGAGCAGGGGTGCTGCTCTGCCTTGGGAGGGGCCCCAGGGTCCTGAGCCTTTGCAGGTCCAGAGGCCTGAGCCACTCTGGTCCAGAGCATGTAGATGAACCCCGGAATTGTCCAGCTCAGCACTTCCCTCCTTCAGGATGGTTCCATGGCTGACGTCCTCCCGAGGCTGTCCTGAGGGCCACGGGAGCAGTTTCAGAGGCAGGACGGGAGGGCAGGCCTGGGCCCTCCCCTGCTGCTCCCTTGCAGAGCTTCTGTGTGAGGAGGGGCTGCCGGGGCCCCAGTGCTCCTGGCTTCCCCAGTAAGCCTGTTGTGGGTGTGGCAAAATGTGGGCCAGGCCCATGTCCCACAGCCATCAGTATAGGAGGTGGCTCTCCAGTCTGCTCTCCTGGGCCACTAGTGAACATGCTGGCTTTGTGACATGGGACATATTGGGTGCCAGAGACCAGGGCTTAGGCCAACAGGAACTTATTCCTGAGCCCGTGTCCTGAGTTCTTCAGAACTGGCCATGAGCTCCCTAGACCCTAAGTCAGGGGAGGGGATGTGGCATCTGGCCTCCAACCTCGAAGCCTGTTGATCTCCTAGAGCTGGTCCCACTTGTAACCCCACTTTCCATCCAGAACAGACTGAAGACACTGGACCTACTGAGAGACGGGGAGAGAACTTGGGAGATGTGCTAATCTAGAACCTTTAGCAAACTCGGTCGGAATGTCTGGAGAAGGGCCTACCGAGCGTCTCCAGGTTTGGGAAACCCCTGCTGGAATCCGCAAAAGTCTGAGTAGGAAAAGTGCCAGATAAGAAGACTAGGCATCCAGGGGCACTGGCTTGATGGGAGGAGATCACCAGGGCCACGGGACGGTGGCGAGAAGGGTGAAGCTAAGGCTCACATCATCTCAGTGGATGCCCCAAGGAAGCGTTTAATAAACTCAATCTCCATTCATGATAAAGGCTCTCAACAAATTAGCTAGAAGAAAGACAACTCAAGACAGTTAAGATGACATAGGAGAGCTAAGGTCGCACTAAACGGGGAAGCCCTCTACGATCCGGAACGAGACAGGAAGTCCCCTCTCTCCACTCCTAAGGATATAGCATTGAAGGCCTGGCCAGAGCTACTAAGCAGGAGAAAGAAACCAAGGGCATTTGAATTGTCAAACTGCCCCTTTTTAGATGACTTGCCTTAAACTTTTCCTCCTATACAATTGTTCTGGTGGAGTCTTTAAGTCAGAGCAGCGAAAAGGTGACTAAAACTGGGAGGGGCAGTGTTGGGTAGGTGTGACCTGCTCTTGGGGTGCATGGGGAAAATGGGGGGCATGGGGATGCTGGGTGGATCCTGGGTCTCAGGCTGTTGTCGAGCTCAAGACCGCCTCAGGATTCCCAGACAGGACTGGAGATCTCAGGCATGGACGTACTTGGGGCCCATATGACGTGGTCTCAGCCAGTCACCATTGGCCAGCACAGGCCTGGACAGTGTAGGGCCCTCACATGCATGACGCAGTGTCACTGAGCAATGCTGTGACCTGGAGTCCTCACATCCTCAGGACACAAAGGGAGACACTGACCACAGGGTGAGGGATTTGCAGGTCACCCACAGACATTGCCCAGACCAGCTGAGTCTAATGTCACCAAGTAGGTGACTTAACCTGGAGGGGAGGGGCTGAAGCCCGAGAGCAGCTATTTCTGAATGGGATTCACCACTTTGACGCCAAAGAGGGGAAAGTTGGTGTACTCGTCCTTGATGATGAGCAGGAAGGGCCTGTTGAACTGGACTGTGGGAGCCTTAGACAAGGCATTTTCTTCCCATTTGGTGGCCCCAGAGGCCACTGTTTCCTCCTTGTCGAAGGTCAGCACAGCCTTATGCAGGGCCTGGAGAGGGGAGAAGCAGAGGGTCTCTGAGGCTGAGCTGCCCCACCCCAGGCTGCAGTGAGCCCCCGGTGGGAGCCTCGTACAGGAGGTCCTTGCTGGGCCTTCTCCTCCTGGACCAGCCTGCTCTGTCCATGGCCTCCCTGTTGGTCACTCACTCGCCCTGGCCTGCAGACCCCTGGACCTTGGCTGTCCTCACCTTGGAGAGTTTCAGGGGAGCCTCCTCCGTGACCCCCGACAGGTCGGCCGAGTCGCTGAAGACCTTGGTGATGCCCAGTCTGCTCAGGACACTGCTCAGATCAAAGGTTCCAGAGATGGACAGTTTGGGGAAGTGCAAGTTGGCTGACCTGGCATGAAGGCAGGAAATGAGGGGTGTCTCAGCATTCCTGGGGTTCTGCTGCCCCTGACCCTGTGCTGACAAAGGGTCTCCTTTCCTGATCGATTCTCCCACTTGGTGCCCTGTCCCCACCCAGGGCAGGTCGGAAGCCCCTTGGCTGGTTGTACATTAGCTTCCTGGACACCTGCTGTGCTCTAGGCTGAGCTCCATGTCCCCAGGGACAGGACGAGGCCCCGGGGCCTGTGCTGAGGCCACACACTGGCACTTGGGCTCGGGGAGCAGTGCCAGGCTGCCCTGTGCTCTGTTCCCAGCCTGGGTGTGGGGACCTCAGAAGGGCTGGGTGGCTGTGGTGGTGACAGGAGCAGTTCCACTGCACGTGTGTCGCATGTGTCTGCAGTGTGCCTCCTGCCCAGCGCCCGGGCTGGGCTCGTCACAGTGCCCAGCTCTGTGCCACACACCCAGCGGTCTGGCCCCCAGGCCAGTGAGGCACCCTGAGCCGTGACGGAGAACTGGAGCCTGTGGGGACGTGCCCTGAGCTTCCGGTGCTGGCTGTTCCTGTTCTGGGCCTTCCCCTGAGCACCATGGCCAGTCCTCCAGGAAGTCCTCCTTCGGGCTGCCCTAGCCTGCAGGCCAGGCCTTTTTCCTTGGTTGTGACAAAACGTGCTGGCATTGCTGTTTCTGCCCCGGATACTGGGTGAAGGGCAGGGCGCTGTCCTTGGAGGGCAGTGAAGGCCTTTAGGCCAGGACCTAGGTCTGCCTGCACGGTCCCTCCCCTTCCCTGAGCCTGGCCGACGCTGATGGAATGCAACGCTTGGCGTGCCTGGAGCACAGGGCCCTGCAGGCTCCCTGGCCGAGGGGAAGGGCTCCTCCCTGGCCGGTCACTGACAGCTCCCATGTGGGCGCCTGTGCCAGGGAATCACCTTAAGTCAATCACTCTCAGGATGTCTTCAAAGTGCTTTGGGGTCAGCTTCTTCTCCACCTGCTGCATCTTCCCCCGATCCGGCAGGATGACGAAGGCGGTGGCGTCACCCAGGTAGTGCTGCACCAGAATCCAGCTGGACAGCTCCTTGTCCCGGTGCAGGAAGAAATTGCCCAGGCAGTTGATCATGGGCACCTTGATGGTTGTCTTCCTGTTCACATGGAAGTCTTCTGTGATGTGCCGCTCAGCACTGGCCTCCTCGTTCCATTTGGCTGGAGGAGGGAGGGGAGACAAAGGTTTGGGGAGGTAGGCAGCCACCAGGGCACCCTGAACCCCTTCCTGTGACGCTCTCTCTGAGCCTCAGCTTCAGCATCTGTCAAATGGGATTAAGAGGAAAACATCAGACTGCTGGAAGGTTTATGTGGAAATAATTGAAAGCTGAAAATAAGTGGCGTGCCCCACAGTCCCCCATGTAGCTGGGTCCTCCTTTCAGACCTGATGACAGAGGTACTGTTTGTCCATGACAAGACAGGAAGACACATTCCAAAGAGGTGAGACGGCTTGTCCAATGTCGAGGCCAATGAATGGTGGAGGCGGGATTTGAACCCAGCTCCTGTGCACACCCTGAGCTGCCACTCTTCCACACAAGGGTTGTCCAAAGCACAATAAAAGCCACTCCCTGCTAGCACCTGCTACAACTTGCATTTTTGGCTCTCTGGTTAGGACACATCACGTGCCCCTCCCAGGTGGGGATCCCCAGGGAGCATGAGGACAGTCAGGGCTCTGACAAGTCCTGCAGAGACGATGATCCGTGACCAGCTTTAGCTCTCCCCACCCCAGCCTCATTGGTTCATGGACTGGATGAAACTGATTCCTAGTGAAGAGTTCCTGAAGAGGCCCTGTGGAGAGGCCCTGCCCTTCTCCTGTCTGAATTGCTAAGGAATGTTTCAGAAGTAGAAGTTTGAGTGCCACTTGGATTATTTCACTGGAACCAGCTCAGGCTGGTGGCACCATCTTACCGTGGAAGGAAATGTAGTTCACCAGGGCAAGAGCGGTGTCGTTCTTCAGATTCTTGACCAGACCCATTACTTTTCTTTGGGTTTTCTGCTCCATGTGGCTGTTGATCTGTTTCTTGGCTCCTTTGGTGTTCTTGAAGTTGACTGGGACGATGTCCGAGCGGTACAGGTTCTTGACGTCCTGCACAAACTTCTCCACGAGCTTCAGGCTGCTCTGGATGAAGAGGCTGCTGCCCGAGGTCAGCTGGAGCTCCTTGCCCGGCTGCTGGAAGACCAGGAGGAGGTGCTGGAAGCACTCATGGATCTTGGCCTCGGGCATCTCCCCGAGTTTCAGCTTCAAGCCCTCCAGGATCTGGGTGTGAGTGTCACCCTTGGTCCCCAGGGAGAGCATCGCAAAGGCCGCAGCGATGCTCACTGGTGAGAAGAGGATGTTGGTGTGTTTGGACCACGTGGCCGGCTCCCTGTATAAGGCGAAGGCGAAGTCGATGACCTGCGAGGAGAAATTGTGGCAGGGCAGGTGTTCCGGGTGCTCGTGACCGTGGTCAGATGTGGTTGCCTCCTGGGGCGGCTCAGCTGGGAAGCCTGGGGCCAGGCAGCACAGGCCCGCCAGCAGGAGGAGGCCCCGTGAGAGGGAGGACGGCATCGTCCTGCAAGACAGAGGGAGGCGTTCAGAGCACAGACCAAGATGCTGCCCTGATCAACGACTGACCCAACCCCCAAATGGTTGGCTGGTGGACCGTGTGCACGGCCCAGCCCGGGCAGGCGCTCTCTCATCCTCATGTGCAGTGAAGCGCCCGCTGGGGTCTAACCCCACTGTGAGGAATCCGGAGTGCGGAGACTGGAGGAGGCTCTGGGCAGGCGATCAGGACCAGACAAGGGCCGCAGGTGCAGCCCCGTGGCTGGATCATGAGGGAGGCCGGGGGAGGCCCCCACATGCTCCCTGTGCCGCCTCACGACATCAGGCCAGCAAGAAAGCCCTGACCAGATATAGACCCTTGGCCATGAACCCGAGCCACGAGTCCAGGTAGACCTCTCCTCATCATGGCCTGCCCAACACAGAATGTACTAGACCTCATCACGGAAGAAGTCAGAAAAACATTAAAAGCAATGTGATGCCGTCCCTCTGGAAAGCTCGGTCCCTGCTGTCACCTGTGTTCACGCTTTGCTTTCTTGTCTCAGTGCTGAGAGCGTAACTACCTTCCATTGCCAAGGAAGCCAAAGCCCAGAGAGGTTAAGGCACACATCCAATGTCAGCCAGCAAGTGAAACAGCAGAACCAACTCACTCACCAGGCAGGCCGGGTCCTGAGCCCACGCCCTTGGCAGCTCCACCTGCAGCTGCGATGACCTTGAGGTGCACGTGCCACAGCCTCCATTCTACAATGAGGAAACCAAGGCACAGGAAGCCTGAGGGAACTGTCCCCGTTACCCAGCAAATGGGCTCTATCAGGATCAGGAAGGACTTTCAAGCACCAGAAATATTTCTGCTGGCTCCCACTGATCCCCATACTGCTGCCCAGAGAGGGCAGAATCTTTTGCCAAGACACACAGCCAGAATACAGAGCAACTGTGGATCCATTAGCTTTCGTCTCAAAGCATGTCTTATTCTCTTTTACAGGATGGGGGAAAGCAAGACTCAGAGTGGTTTAGTAACTCACTCAAGACCACACAGCAGGTCAAACTGAGCTGGGGCCAGATAGGTCTTCAGTCTGGTTTGGTGCTCTGTGGGCAGCTGGGTGGTTCCCGCAGTTCTGACTCCTCCGCGGTTGGGAGTGTGGCTACTGCTCAGGGCTGGGCACGCATTCCTGGTCCTGGCAGTGTGGACACATCGAGCTGGAGATACTTTGCCATGGGGACTGCTGCAGGTTTGGCAGCAGCCCAGAATACACCAGATGTCTGTGGTCACCTACCACCCCCAGATGTGACAATAAAACTCTCCAGACACTTCGAGTGTCCCTGTGGAGCACCCTTGCAGAACGGCCTGCCACCCCAGCCGATCCGTCCTCTTTCTGGACTGGACGGAGCTTTCCTTTGCAATTGGGGCAAGTTACTCGAGACCTGGCTGAACTGCCACATGGAGCCCAAGTGTCCCCTGGACCCTCTCTCCTTCCTGGGTGAGGCCCGTGGGATTCCGCGGATTCTTCTGATACTGCTGGGCCTGCCCTGCAGGAGACGACAGCTGGTCTCCAGAGCATCAGCGGGCAGCTCAGAGCCACGGGGTCCACAGTCCACTTGCAGTGCACTGCCCCTGGGGTCAGAGCAGTGTCCTTGAAGTATGCTGCTACACTTGTCCCCGGGGCCCTGTGCACACATAGCTAAGTCCCTGCCAACAGTCCACTGCTCTGTCCTGGGCACCAATATTGATCCAGACCTGTTGTGGACACGGCGAGGCCAATCTCTCTAGAAGATCAGTGCTTGGGGTGTGAAGAAATTGAAACAGACCTGAGTTCTGATCCAGGTTGCCAGGAGTGGCTGTGCCACCCACAGGAACAGTGGAGCCTCTCTGAGCCTCATCTTTAAACTAGGATGGGGGCAATTCATCCAGCTGTGACCTGAGGGGACAGCTCCTGGGGGCAGAGGTGGGCAGCTCTGCAGGCCCACAGCCTGCAAGATGGCGAGGGGCTGATGGATGGGACGCAAAGCCATGAGCCTAGTAAGAAAGGAGGGGGCTGAAAGGGCAGCAGGTCACCCGAGGAGTTAATGACACACCTCTCCTGGGGGACCAGGAGTTCCCAGCAGGAGACCAAGGGCAGAGGCCCCTGGGGCAGGAGGGAGGGGCCGGCAAGCAGAGGGTCCAAGACCCTGGACCGTCCTTAGGAATTCTGGGGGACCAGCTTGGTGGGCTGAGCTACACGGCCCCCTTTCTCCCTGCGGGAGTTGGGGGGATGCGATGCAGAAGCCCCTGCCTGGGTCCCTGGCTTGTTCAGGGTTCCCGAAGGAGCTGGTGAGGACACGGAGGCAGAGGCCCAGCTGCTGCAGGGGCAGGGGCTGCCCAGGCCGCCGCCTCCACCTCCACAGGGCAGAGACCAGCCAAGACGGGAGGCTGAGCCAGTGGCCGAGTGAGGGGCCACAGGAGGAGAAGTCACCAGTCAGCTGCCCCCTGTGCTCACCTGTGGGCCCACTGTGTGCTGGGGGCAGAGCCAGGAGGCTCACCCTCCCCTGAGTCTCCCAGCAGAGGCCAGGGCTCGGCCTCCTGGGCTCAGATCCCGCTCTGCCCGTGGGTCCTGCGCTGTGTGAGCCTCGGTTTTTCCTGGGGGGACCCGGGATGCCGAGCCAGGCAGGGAGGCTCTGAGCACTGGCCGAGTCAGCAGGAGGCTGAGGAGAAGGACTTACTGAGCAGAGCCATGGAGCCACGGGGCCGGGGGAAGTGTTGGTGGCTCACCTGCACCATGAGCTGTCCCTCAGTCATGTCCATCCCTCAGGGACTTAAAGGCCACTTTATGAGTGTGGGGACACTGAGTTCCCTGAGTTCCAGTGTGTGCAGGGCCCTTCTGTGCTGGACACGAGCCTGGGGCGCCTCCTGAAGCTGGCAGGTGTCTGCCTGCAAGGTGCCCCGTCACCTGAGGCCTCGCTGCCCTCCCTGACCTGGTCAGTGAAGTGGAACCAGCTGGGGCCCGGCCATCAGGAGGGAGGGTGGGAGGAGCCTTGTGACTCCCTGACCCCGGGGTCCTCTCCGCTGAGACTCCTCAGAGCTGTGCAGAGGGAGCAGCAGATTCTGCATGTGAAGAGTCCTGTCCCAGTGGGAGTGGTGGCGCCACCTGCAATCCCAGCAGCTCAGGAGGCTGAGGCAGGAGGCTGGCAAGTTCAAAGTCAGTCTCAGCAACTTAGCAAAACTCTGTCAAATACGAATGACACTACGCTCTTCCGATCTGTGTAATCACCCCTAGGGCTAAATCCCAAAAAAAAAAAAAAAAAAAAAAAAAAAGAAGAAAAATAAGAGTCTAGAACTGTGCTAATCCATGGGGACATACGATTATTTCACTTGCTTGAAGTTGTAGGGCTCCTTTCTTTCCTTTTTTAGTACCGGGGATTGAACCCAGGGCTGCTCTATCACTGAGCAGTCCTTTTAATTTTTTTGTTTTGAGAGAAGGTCTCACTTAGTTGCTGAGGCTGGCCTTCACTTTGCCATCCTCCTGCCTCAGCCTCCCGTGCCACCATGATTTTAGGCGTGGACCAGTGTACAGGTGACTGTAGGCAGTTTTCTCCTCTGGCCTGGGAAGTTTCACACCAGGACTTGCAATGTGTCTCTGGCTCTAAAACCACAGACGGGAGATAACCACCCAGCTCCAAGTGGCACAGAGGCCCCTGGGTTTGATTGGGGAAGGATCAACTCCACGGTCCCACAATTCCTAAGAAGATCCTGGCCCCTCAGACTTGCTCATGCCTACATTTGTTCTGTGTCAACCTAAAGGCCAAACAGACACTCAGGAAAAATGAGCAGTTGGGGCTGCGTCGGGGAGACAGGGGACTCGCCTTCCCTGGGGACCACAGGCGTGTTCAAGCCTGGGGAGCTTCAGGAGGACACAGAGACTGCATGACCTGGCGAACGCTGTCTCAAGGTCATCACAGAGTCCCAGCAGTGGAAACGGTGTCAGGGGAGAGCTCTGACCCCCAGGGCTCACTGTCCCTGTTGACCCGTGGAGTGGGCCACACTTCCGAAATTGCTGATGATATTTCCTGTTATCAGGCAGATAATGCCCGAGAGCCCTTACAGCCTGCCTTGGTCTGGGTTCTGTCAATGTTCACGCCTGTCGATCACAGTGGACACACTGTGGAGACGCACATGGAGACGCCGTCAGACAAACGGCAGCACACTCTGAGTCCTGTCCCACCAGGCCACACAAGCAACCAGGGCCTGGCCGTGGGAGAGAGGCTGAAGCCCTGCCAGCCATCACCTGGTAACAGCGTACTCTGCACGGGGTCAGGTGGAGAGTCCCTCCTCACTTTGCTAGTGAGAGCAGCGTGGCTCAGGAGAGTACAAGCTCCTTCCCACAAGGCCACAGCCTTGAGCCTGCTCTCAGGCCCGGCCAGGCCCCCAACAGGCATTGTCTGCCTCTCCAGCAGCCCCCTAAGCTGCCCCATCCTCTTCCTCTCTCAGAGCATGAGGGTCCCACGAGTAAAGGACCTGATAAGGCCTGCCCTGCCTGCCCTGCTGGGTAACAGCCTCCAGGACAGACCGTGGGGATGGCAAGGAATCATGGAAGCCGTCAGCCCCCTGATGGGGCTCGGCCTGCCTGGAGGAGCCCGTTAGGTCAGCTGAGCCTCCTGTACCTGAGCACGGGGAGTCTGTCCAGTCCTTTCTGTGCTCGGACAGAAGCCCACAGAGGACACGTGCAGGCAGCTGGCCAGGCCAGGAGGAAGCCACCCAGGAACAGGGGTCCCTCACGGTGGGGGAGGCGGCTCCTCCTCCTCTCCCTGCGTGTTTCCTCCTCAGGCTCCCAGATCTCTCTGCTTGGAACAGACAGACGCCATCGCAAGGTCCCTGAGGTGGCCTGCAACTGCTGTGAGCCCCGGGCACAGGTCACTCCTGAGGCCATGCTTGCTGCCACTTCTACTTGGTGTCCAAGGTCTGTGCACAGGTCCACGGTCCCTCCCACCTGGGTGGGCTCTCTGAGGGAGGGTGGACCCTCAGGGAGGTGAACCCACCTGCGTCCGCCCTGGCCCGGTTGTGCCCATCCCCACGGTGAAGGCCATGTCTTCTCTCTCTCCCCCTCTAGGGCCCAGTCTCGCTGTCCCCTGCCCATCAGGTCCATCCCTACTGTGCCCAGATTAGTGATTTACTTCTGAGCTGGTGTGGTGCCACAGTGACCAGGGACGGGAGCTGGCCGGTTGTCGCCCAGAGGCTTCTCATGGAGCCCACAGGATTGACGGCGGTTTTCACGGAGGAACCTGACAGGGGTCTCACTGACCCTCTTGCCTCTGAGGAGGGCTGGGAAGGGAGGCCGTGGGACCGCATCCTGCTCGGTGGGAGGTGGAGCAGGGCTCCTGGGGCGCCACCCTGTCACACAACACTAGCAAGTTCCTCTGGAAATACACTGTGGAACGTCACTTGGAAACGCAGGCAGTCCCATGGCTAACCCAGAGCTGATCTCCAGGCCGCTGACTGGATTCAGCAGGACGTGTCTGCTTAACGCACTTCGAACTTTCGCTCCCTGTGTTCTTTGTTCGAATAGCACAACGGAATTTTTATAAAAAGAACCTGTGTCCTCTGCCTGTTCACTACGTCAGGTCACTTTGTTCCCAGATAACCTTGAACGGTCAGCAGCTCTGACTCTGAAGAGCACAGTCCCCTGGAGAGTACTGGTCAAGGGCGAGGGCTGGGGACAGGCGCTGCCGGCCTAGCCTGCTCTCCTCCCCAGCCCCACTCTCTGCCTGTGTCCCCCATGTCCCCCTGGCACCTTCTCATCAGGGGTCCATGAGCATGTGCTAAGCCTCGAGTCCCAGCCTTGCCCAGTGTGGTCCCTCCTGTGGGCCGTTCTCCCAGCCTCCGCTGCCTCTCAGGCCCAGGCCTCATGCCAGGCCAGGGTGGCGGGTGACGATGGTTGAATGACTTTGATGAATTTTGGTTGCCTTGGTCAGGACGGGAGGGACTTGCTGCCGCCACCAAGAAACCAAAGCTTAAGGCTTCCCCAACCAGGGCTGACCTCTCCTCTCTGCTACCACTGTGGGAGGGACAGAGGGCTCTGTGTCCTGGTGACGCCTGGGCCAGCCGAGAGAGGCTGGTCTGCTCCATCCTTGCCAGGATCCTCTCACTCTGGTCCCTCGGGGCATTCCTGACGCCGTGGCCCCGTCACCGCTGTGATGCCAGCAATGGCTGTCAGAGCACTGCTGGCCCCTGAGGGCCACTGTCACACCTCTGAGGTCAAAAGGCCAGCCCCTGTGCCCAGCCAAGGGACAACTGCTCGAGGAGAAGGACAGACACGGAGTACTGTGTGGGCATGCGGCTTCTGCTTAAGGGTCTCTGGGTGTCCAGACGCTGAGGCCCAGCTCCCCTGGCCCAGCTCACGGGCCCCAGGAGGCTGACTGGGTGGGGTGTGACCAGGACAGGGACTCTAGAGAAAGGAGCCTTCTCACTATGTTCTCATGGAGATGCTGGGAAGTGGATGTTTCTGTCCACATTTTGATGAGGACATTGAGGTGGAGGTATTGAGGACAAGGTCACACTGGCTCTTTCACCATCTGTCCTCTGCGATACTGCAATAGTCACCTGCCCTCTTGGCCACTTGTGACCTTGCTGGGCAGGGAGCTGGCTGTGGAGGGCAGTTTCCTCCGACTCCTGTGCTCAGGAGCCACCAAGTGGCCTCCTG
Organism: Glaucomys volans; assembly: GCA_020662805.1. Lineage (NCBI taxonomy): Eukaryota > Metazoa > Chordata > Mammalia > Rodentia > Sciuridae > Glaucomys > Glaucomys volans. The sequence continues at coordinate 420,380 of JAJEJO010002644.1, forward strand.
GAAGCTGCTCAGGTCCACACAGAAGCTGCCCTGGTGGTGTGTCCGGCTGTGCATGTGGCTGACTGTGTGACCTGTGGACACTGACCTGGGGACAGATCCTCAGCCCTGCAGGGTGGTGGGTGCTGGAGGCTGGTGTGGTCACTTGGAGGGGGAGTCTCGAGGCTCTGGAGGGTCTGTGCTGCCCATGACCCCACAGAGACCTCATCGCCTACCGACGTCCCCCACCACAGAGCAGCGCTCCCAGGGTGAGACCAGGCCTCGTTCTCCCTGTCCCCAGGTGGAGCATGTGGTGTGTTTGTGGTTTCACAGGGGCCCTCCTTGGGCTGGGGAGTGGATTATTAAACAACAATTAAGGGAGGCTATTTTTCTGGGCTGTGCTCCTGCCCTGGGTCCCAAGAGGCCAGTCAAAACCCAAATGGAGTCACTCATGCTAAATGCCACATAATCCAAAGAACTTTAAAGAAGCAGATAACACCAGGCATGGTGGCTCATGCATGTAATTCCAGCAGCTCCAGAGGCTGAGGAAGGAGGATTGAGAGTCCAAAGCCAGCCTCAACAATGGTGAGGCACTAAGCAACTCGGTGAGACTCTGTCTCTAAATAAAATACAAAATGGTGCTGGGGATGGGGCTCACTGGTTGAGTGCCCCTGGGTTCAATCCCTGGTACCCCAAAAAAGAGACAGATAAATACCCAAACAGACCAGTTTCTCCCGAAAACAGGAGATTCTTGTCTATTAGAGTCAGATTAATAAGAAGTCCCTGCTCCTCCAACTCTTTCAAGAAATGTAACTGAAGGAACCCGACCTTGGCAAAATGGCTTCCCCCAGAGTTCTGTTTCCTCCTTGGATACAAACGCGCTGTTCTGCCCTTGACCGTGGGGGTCCTCCTCTGTTCTGGAGAGAGGAGGCTGCCCCGATTCAGGAATCACAAATGAAAGTCAGGCAGTCTGTAACTGAACGTGCCTTTGGACCTGATCCCACCTGTTCCTGGCTGGGGGTTGGGGGGACGCGCAACTGCAGCTCCCATTTCTGGCTTAGCTCCCCCGGGAGCCCAGGAGTGGCACAGCGTGGTCCTCGCCCTATGAACGATGGGCTCAGGTGGCCCCGCCAAGGCAGGGCGCACTTCCACCAGCTGCCACTCACTCAGTCCACCTCTCACCCTGCCAAGTGCCAGGGCGTGTGAAGCTGGTTGCTCTGATTCCCTGGCTGAGCTGGGCACCTGCTTTGTGTGTCTCCCTGTGATCTGTGCCAGGGCAGAGCCCACTCCCTGCCTGTGGAGGGAACCTGTGCTGAGCCCCCAGACCCCAGGTCACTCTGCTGTCTGCTGGAGGGGCGGGGCCTTTGATGCAGCACAGCCAGCGTGGATAGGTGCTGCGTGGACAGGGCGGTATGAGCTGCTGGGCAGCCAGGCCACCGGGGAGAAGCCCTGCCCTCCAGGCCCTTCCTTCTGCGCCTTGGGAAGGATTCCCAGCCGAGTCCTTCAAGGACTGGTTGAGGCCCGTGTTGGCTGTGCGGGCAGAGCCGAGGGCTGAGGCCACTGAGCTCCTCTAGCAAGACGGCCTGAGGCTCTGCCCATGCCCAGCTGGTTCCTGTTGCTTCCCACGAGGCCAGGGAAGTCCCCTCTGGGGCTCTATGCTCTCCCAAGTAGAGTTCTGACTCATTTAATGACCAGTGTTTCTTAAAAATTGAATGATGGGGTCCCAGGTCCGAGCTCCCCGTTCCTTCCTCCTTCCATCCCCTGGACTCTCAGGGCAGCGGCTGGCCTGGCTTGGCCTGTCTTCTCCCATGGAATGCCAGCCTGGGCCCGCGTGGAGCGCCGTGGGCGGCTTCTCAGAGCCTTGGGCCGCGGAGGCAGGTCCTCTGCTCGGCGCTGGGCAGCAGCTCCTCCCAGGGAAGCACAGAGCTGTGAACCACCAGCGATTCTCCTGGTTTAGGAGGAATCACTGCCCATGAGTCCAGAGTAGGGCATAGAGTGTAGCCATGTAGTTTGGAGGACAACGTGACCGGTGAGGCCCCTTTGCCTCCTGCTCACTGTGATGGTGACAACGTGGGAGAGGGCGAGCCCCCATGAGCTGCGATTTTCTCCTGTGCGGCTTGGAAGAGCACAAGCCCTGCGGCTCTGCTCAGAGCATCACGGTTCTGCCATGGGTTCCGTGGGGAGAGGCTGGGAAAGCCCTTCCCGTGGAGACCCACGTCCCCACCACTCTATTCAGAGCTCTGTGGGGGCTGAGCCAATGGCTATCTTGACTCTCAGGCCAGGTCAAATGTAGGCTGTACTATCAGCAATGAGGAATAGGGGCTCAGAGAGGTCTGACAGCTTCACTCAGGTCACACAGCTGGTATGTGTTGAAATCCAGGTCTTGGGACACTCTCGTGTGGCATCATTCTGGGTGACTGGTGATGTTCATATAATTGAAAGCACATGTGGAATTTGGGGGGTCCTGTGTGAGAAACCTAGAGATCCTGTCTCTTCTTTGGACTGTGCCCTGTGAAATTGCAGAGATGTGACCGTCCAGGCTTAAAAGATGGCCACTGGTCATGACTCTGTCCATGCGTCTCCCATGAGTGGAGGGATAAGGAGTTGGAGATTGCCCTGGGAAATCAGCGCAGATATAGGACTAGGAGCTCCCAGGGCCCGGCTTCTAGCTGCCTTGAGGACGCAAGGAGGTAGGTGGCCCCGAGATACGGCTGCTCGGGGACAGCCTCCTGCCAGAGCACCAGACCTGATGTTGTCCTGGGAGACCAGGGAAGAACCTGGGAGGAAGCGCCGGGCACACAAGCCCCGTGGAAAGCTCAGGCAGGGGCAGGGTGGGGCATGGGGCCCAGGTGAGGTCCTGGCCCTGCCACTGCCAACGTGTACTGTGGTGACCTGTCAGGGCCATCCCTCATATCGGGAGGACTAGGGAGAGGGAAACAGAGGTGATGGCCTTGGGGCTGGGGGCCTGGTGGGATGGAGAAGAGGACAGTGGCACAAAGACTCTCCTGCTCCCTGGGGAGAAGGGGCTTGCCCAGGAGGAGACTGTGAGGTCCCACAGCAACGGAAAGACAAGGCCAGCTGCCTCAGGACATGTCCATTGAGGCCCGGTGGCCAGGCCTGACAAGGGTCACTGTGACTAGAGGGGTAACGGTCACGTCACTGTTGTGGCTATGGTTGTAGCTGCTCAAAGCCAGGGAGTGAGCAGCCAGGCCTGGGAGCACGGGGGGTCATGGTGT
>JAJEJO010002644.1:423601-455232 GCA_020662805.1 Glaucomys volans
TGAACAGCTGGGTCTGGGAGCTCGGGGGTCATGGTGTAGATGGAAGGTCCCCCTGAGCTCATGTGTGAGAAGCCAGGTCTGGGTACACGGGGGTCATGGTGCAGATGGGGGTTCCCCCTGAGCTCATGTGTGAGCAGCCAGGTCTCGAAAATGGGGGGTCATGGTGTAGTTGTGGGGTCCCCCTAAGCACATGTGTGAACAGTCAGGCCTGTGAGCACGGGGGGCCATGGTGTAGATGGAGGGTCCCCCTGAGCTCATTTGTGAGCAGCCAGGTCTGGGAACCCGGGGGGTTATGGTGTGGATGGAGGTTCCCCCTGAGTTTGTGTGTGAGCATCCCGGTCTTGGGGCACTGGTAATCATATTGTGGATGAGGGTCCCCCTGAGCTCGTGTGTGAGCAGCCAGGCCTGGGAATACGGGGAGTCATGGTGCAGATGTGAGGGTCCCCTTGAGCTCGTGTGTGAGCAGCCAGGCCTGGGAACACAGGGGTGATGGTGCAGATGTGAGGGTCCCCCTTAGCTCCTGTGTGAGCAACCAGGCCTGGGAACACTGGGGTCATGGTGTGGATGGAGTGTCCCCCTGAGCTGAGGTGTGAGCAGCCAGGCCTGGAATCATGGGGGGCCATGGTGTAGATGGAGGGTCCTCCTGAGCTCATTTGTGAGCAGCCAAGTCTGGGAACACAGGGGGTCATGGTTTGGGTTGAGGGTCCCCCTGAGCTTGTGTGTGAGCATTCCGGTCTGGGGGCACTGGTATCATATTGTGGATGAAGGTCCCCCTGAGCTCGTGTGTGAGCTGCCAGGCCTGGGAACACGGGGGGTCATGGTGTAGATGGAGGGTCCCGCTGAGCTCATGTGTGAGCAGCCAGGCCTGGGAACACGGGGGGTCATTTTGTAGATGGAGGGTCCCCGGAGCTCATGCGTAAGCAGTCAGGCCTGGGAACACGGGGGGTCATGGTGTGGATGGAGGGTCCCCCTGAGCTTGTGTGTGAGCAGCCAGGTTTGGGAACACGGGGGGTCATGGTGTGGATGGAGGGTCCCCCTGAGCTCAGGTGTGAGCAGAAAGGTTGGGAGCACGGGGGCCATGGAGTAGATCGACGGTTCCCCTGAGCTCATGTGTGAGCAGCGAGGCTTGGGAACAAGGGGGTCATGGTGCAGATGGGGGGTCCCCCTTAGCTCATGTGTGAACAGCCAGGTCTGGGAACAAAGGGGGTCATGGTGCAGATGGAGGGTCCCCCTGTGGTCATGTGTGAACAGCCAGGACTGGGAGCACGGAGGGCCATGGTGTAGATGGAGGGTCCCCCAGAGCTCATGTGTGAGCAGTCAGGCCTGGGAACACGGGGGGTCATGGTGCAGATGGACGGACCCCCTGAGCTCATCTGTGAGCATCCAGGCCGGAGAACATGGAGCATCCAGGCCTGAGAACATGGTGTGGATGGAGGGTCCCCCTGAGCTCATGTGTGAGCAGCCAGGTCTAGGAGCATGGGGGGCCATGGTGTAGATGGAGGGTCCCCCTGAGCTCATGTGTGAGCAGCCAGGGCTGGGAGCACGGGGGGCCATGGTGTAGATGGAAGGTCTCCCTGAGCTCAGGTGTGAGCAGCCAGGCCTTGGAACACGGGGTCATTGTGTAGATGTGAGGGTCCCCCTCAGCTCAGGTGTGAGCAGCCAGGCCTTGGAACTCGGGGGGTCATGGTGTGGGGGAAGGCTCCCCCTGAGCTCATGTGTGAGCAGCCAGGTCTGGGAACACGGGGGCCATGGTGTAGATGTGAGGGTCCTCCTGAGCTCAGTTGTGAGCAGCCAGGTCTTGGAGCACAGGGGTCATGGTGTAGATGGAGGGTCCCCTTGAACTCATGTGTGAACAGCCATGTCTCGAGGCCCCGGGGGCCATGGTGTAGATGGAGGGTCACCCTGAGCTCATGTGTGAGCAGCCAGGCCTGGGAACCCGGGGGTTCATGGTGTGGAAGGCGGGTCCCCTTGAGCTCATGTGTGAGCAGCCAGGTCTCGGAGCATAGGGGACATGGTGTGGATGGCGGGTCACCCTGAGCTCATGTGTGAGCAGCCAGGCCTGGGAACACGGGGGGTCATGGTGTAGATGGAGGGTCCCCCTGAGCTTGTGTGTGAGCAGCCTGGTCTGGGAATACGGGGGTTCATGGTGCTGATGTGAGTGTCCCCCTGAGCTCTTGTGTGAGCAGACAAGCCTCGGAACACAGGGAGTCATGTTGTGGATGGAGGTCCCCCTAAGCTCGTGTGTGAGCAGCCACGTCTGGAAGCCCAGGGGGTCATGGTCTGGTCTTTTAGTCACAGCAGAGAAGAGGCTGCCTAACAGGGAGGGGCAGCGCTCGGTGGCCTGGCCTGCATGGAGCTGCTGCAGGTGAGGATTCCCGGGGGCATGGGGACGCTGGGTGGATCCTGGGCCTCTGGCTGCTGTCCAGCCCATGCCCCCTAGGATTCCCAGACAGGACTGGAGCTCTCAGGCATGGACATGCCCGGGGCCCGTAGGACATGGTCTCAGCCCGTCACCACTGGCCAGCACAGGCCTGGGCAGCACAGGGCCCTCACACTCATCACTCAGTGCCACTGAGCGATGCTGGGACCTGGAGTCCTCACTCCCTCAGGACACAAAGGGAGACACAGACCACAGGGTGAGGGTTGGCCAGGCCACCCCTTCTTTAATGTCATCAGGGAGGGGCACAGGCAGGGCAGGAGAGGAGGGCTGGCCCATGGTGGCTACTGTTGTGTGGGGTTCACCACCCTCCCCACAAAGAGGGGGCTCTTGGTGTAGTGCTCATAGATCACGGCGAGGAAGGGCCTGTTGTATTTCACCTCAGGGGGAAGAGACATGGGGATGGCTTCCAAAAATGTGGCCCCTGTAGCCTCTGTCCCTTTCTCATCGATGGTCAGCACAGCCTTATGCAGGGCCTGGAGCGGGGAGAAGCAGAGGGGCTCTGAGGCCTGGCCACCCCACCCCAGGCTGCAGCAAGCCCCCCAGTGGGAGCCTTGTACCAGGAGGTCCTCACCGGGCCTTCTGCTCCTGGACCAGCCCACCCCCTCTCAGCCTCTGCCTGACTCAGCCTGCTGCCCTCCCCCTCCTTTCCTGACCTCCATCTCTCCTGCCCTGGACTCAACCTTGGCTGCACAAGAGGAAGACCATCAGCCTCCAGGTCACCGCCACATGGATCCCCTTTCCAGTGTAGGTTGGTGAGCTCCTCAGTGCAAGGACTCTGGAGGTGACTTCCCAGTGCCCAGACCCAAAGAGGGAGCCACCCATGTGAACCTCTAGTTGCTCCTGGTCCCCTCTCGCTTTCCTTGGCAAGTGGCCCACTTGTCTGAGCTCAGTGATAATTCAGAATTGGGGGTTCACCAGTAGCTGTAAATGTCACAGATGAAAGATTCCAGAACATTCTCTGAAGTCACTGAGCCTAAGCCTCTCTGTGTAAATGTGGGTCAACAGAAGCCCAAGGCTCAAAGGCCCTGGGAAAGGAAGAGGCCAAGGGTGAGTGGCCCCTTCAGGGGAAGCCCCGGCAGGGCCAGCAGCACAGGAGGCCACCTTCCTGTCTCTGTCCTCCTTCCATGTTGGCTAGTGACCCTCTGCATCTGTGGGAGGAGCACCCCTAGACCTTGCTGGGTCTCTCGGCCCCTCCCTCAGCTTCAGGCCTGAGCAGGCCCCACCCACCCTGGCCTGCAGACCCCTGGACCTTGGCTGTCCTCACCTTGGAGAGTTTCAGGGGAGCCTCCTCCGTGACCCCCGACAGGTCGGCCGAGTCGCTGAAGACCTTGGTGATGCCCAGACTGCTCAGGACACTGCTCAGATCATAGGTTCCAGAGATGGACAGTTTGGGGAAGTACAAGTTGGCTGACCTGGCATGAAGGCAGGAAATGAGGGGTCTCAGCATTCCTGGGGTTCTGCTGCCCCTGACCCTGTGCTGACAAAGGGTCTCCTTTCCTGATCGATTCTCCCACTTGGTGCCCTGTCCCCACCCAGGGCAGGTCGGAAGCCCCTTGGCTGGTTGTACATTAGCTTCCTGGACACCTGCTGTGCTCTAGGCTGAGCTCCATGTCCCCAGGGACAGGACGAGGCCCCGGGGCCTGTGCTGAGGCCACACACTGGCACTTGGGCTCGGGGACCAGTGCCAGGCTGCCCTGTGCTCTGTTCCCAGCCTGGGTGTGGGGACCTCAGGAGGGCTGGGTGGCTGTGGTGGTGACAGGAGCAGTTCCACTGCACGTGTGTCGCATCTGTCTGCAGTGTGCCTCCTGCCCAGCGCCCGGGCTGGGCTCGTCACAGTGCCCAGCTCTGTGCCACACACCCAGCGGTCTGGCCCCCAGGCCAGTGAGGCACCCTGAGCCGTGACGGAGAACTGGAGCCTGTGGGGACGTGCCCTGAGCTTCCGGTGCTGGCTGTTCCTGTTCTGGGCCTTCCCCTGAGCACCGCGGCCAGTCCTCCCAGAAGTCCTCCTTCGGGCTGCCCTAGCCTGCAGGCCAGGCCTTTGTTCTTGGCTCTGCCATGTGTGTTAGCGTGGCTGCCCTGGCCAGGCCCTGGATATTGGGAAGGGAGTATGCACATTCTTGGGAAGGAAGTTCCCCCTCGAGTTGGATCTAGGCCCCTCTTTGACCACTGCCCCCTCAGAGTTGCTACCTGACCTGAGCCCTGACATCTTCCTTAGCACAGGGTCATTCGCTGTAGCTGTGGCCCCAGGGACAGGTCCCCCCTCTGCAGCGTAGCTTCTGAGGTGGCTGAGGTCTGGGCCTGTGCCGTCCAGCGCTCCTGCCTGGGCTCACCTGATGTTCCTGTTTTTCAGGAACTTGGCAAGGAGCTCCTTAGTGACCGTGTCCTCCAGGTGCTGCAGCTTCCCCTGATCGGGCAGGAGGAAGATGGCGGTGGCGTTGCCCAGGTAGTCCATCTGCAGCACCCAGCTGGCCAGTGTGCTGCAGTAGTGCAGGTTGAACATGCCCAGCCGCTTCATCATGGGCACCCGCACCGTGGTCGCCTCGTCTACGTGGAAGTCCTCCTCCGTGGTGTGCTCTGGCTCGAAGGGCTTCTCCCATTTGCCTGGACAGAGGGAAGGTGGATGGAGGGTCAGGTGCGAGAGGAGAGGACAGCAAACCTCTGCTCCACCCTGGGCAGAAGGGTCTCCAACCCCCGCTCCAGGCTGGTGACGGGGAGGGTGAGGGTGCTCAGGAGGAGGAACAGCCAGGATTTCCAGATCATGGAGGCCAAGATGCCCTCCGGACTGTTCCCCGTAAGCATTTCTATTAAAATCATGTTTGTGTGACGGTGGCTGGGGATGATAAGTGACGAGCTTTGACCCCTGTCATGCTGTGGGATCTCTTCTTCTGCAGCTCCAGGCTCCTTGTTGATTGGCAGTTTAGTTGTCTCTCCGGGCAAACATTCAGGGCACCTCTAAGTCCTTGTCCTGGACCCACGTGAGAAGCACAGATGTTATCCTCTGCTGGATGACACCTCCTCACCCTTTGGCCAGCAGACGGGGCAGGTACGACAGGGGACTCAGCCCACATTTCTCAGTGGTGCTGGGACGGACAAGACCCACCCTACGTCCAGCAGAGCTGGCCCCTCAGTTGTGCTGACGGTGGCCTGGGGCTCAGCACTGCAGGACTCTGCCCAGGAACAAGGGAGCCAGGGTTGGGAGGAAGCTGCCCCTGGCCTTGTGTTACGGTTTAGATGTGGTGTCCCCCAAAAGCTCACGTGAGACAAGGCAAGAAGGTCTGGGGAGAAATGATTGGGCTATAGCCTTAACCTAACCAGTGAATCAATCCCTGACGGGATTGACCAAGTGGTGACTGGAGGCAGGTAGGGTACGGCTGGAGGAAGTGGCTCACTGGGGGCGTGGCTCTGGGGTGTATATTTTGTATCTGCAGAGTGGACTCTCTCTCTGCTTCCTGATCCTCCTGTGAGCTGCCTCCCTCCACCACACACTTCCGCCATGCTGTTCTGCCTCATCTTGAGCCCTGAGGAATGGAGTTGGCCTTCTATGGATTGAGACCTCTGAAACTGTGATCCCCCACATAGACTTTTCCTCCTCTACAATTGTTCTGGTTGGGTGTTTAAGTCACACCAGTGAAAAGCTAAGACATCTTGACTCCCCTGGCCTCCCCAGGTCAGTGCCCTGGGGCACAGGAAGCTGCCTTGGAACCTGGGCCCTGAGGTCCTGGCAGCTGGGCAGGTTGGGGATCCACACCAGCTGCTCAGCTGTGATGTGCCCCAAAGTCCCCTGTGTAGCTTGGGTCCTCGTTTCAGACCTGACAACAGGGTATTGTTTGTCCATGACAAGACAGGAAATCACATCCCTAAGAGGAGAGATGGCTCGTCCAATGTCAAGGCCAATGAGTAGTGTAGGCAGGATTGGAACTCAGCTCCTGCACACCCTGAGAGCTGTCCAAATCACCCTGAAGCCACTGCCTGCTACCACCTGCTACAACTTACATTTGTGGCTCTCTAGCTAGGACATATCACATGTGCCCCTCCCTGGTGGGGAGTCCCAGTGAGCGTGAGAACTGTCAGGGCTCTGACAAGTCCTGCAGAGAATTCGATGATTTTGATGTTTGATCAACTTCCTCAACTTAATTGATGATGGGAAGCATTTTAGTGCTTGCGCAAGGACCATTGACGAACCACTCTGAGAGGCCACGGAGCAGACTGTGCTGCCAAGGAGAGTTCCAGAACCGGGGGACGGAAAACACTTTAGGGGGTTTCCATGGGAACCAGCCCAGGCTGATTGTCCCCTCTTACCTTTAAAGAAAATGTAGTTCACCAGGGCGAAGACTGCGTCTTTGTTCAGATCTTTCACCAGATCCACGATTTTCCCTTGGGTCCCTTTTTCCACATAACTGTTGATCTGCTTCTTGGCTGCTTCAGAGTCGGTGAAGTTGATGGAGAAGACCTCTGAGTGATACAGGTTCTTGACGTCCTCCAAAAACTTGTTCACGAGCTGCAGATTGTGCTGGATGAACAGGCCGTTGCCCGCAGTCAGCTGGAGCTGGTTGTTGGGCCTGTTGAGGGTGCGGAGGAGCTGCTGGAAGCCCTTGTGGATGTCAGCCTCCTCTGCCTCCGTGAGGTTGAAGTCCAGGCCCTCCAGGATCTGGGTGTGAGTGTCAGCCTTGGCCCCCAGGGAGAGCGCGGCCAAGGCCGTGGAAATGCTCACGGGGGAGAAGAAGATGTTGGTGGTGTTGGACTGGTGGGCCAGCACGCGGTAGAGGCTGAAGGCGAACTCAGCCAGGTTCGGGGAGATCTTGTGGCAGGCTGAGTGCTCCTGGTCCTGGTCGTGCTCGGATGCGTCTGTCACCTGAGCATCCTCAGCCAGGGAGCCAGGGGCCAGGCAGCACAGGCCTGCCAGCAGCAGGAGGCCCCAGGAGATGGAGGATGGCATCGTCCTGCAAGGCAGAGAAGGGGACAGAGTCCTGAGTCAGACACCATGAAAACTCTCTGGCTCTGATTGACACCATGCAAACACCACCAGGGTTTTGTAAGCTCCAGCACGTGCCAGCCCATGCCAAACTCTTCTTCCATGTTCATCTCTGAAACAATCGGGAGACGGCTGGGGTGAAGGAGACACTGTCCCTCCGCCATGCACTGTCCTGAGGTCTAGTCCAATGTATTCTTTTTTTATTTTGCGGTGCTGGGGATTGAACCGAGGGCCTGTGCTTGCAAGGAAAGCACTCTACCAACTGAGCTACATCCCCAGCCCCTGAGGTCTAGTGTTCCAAGTCTGCTTTCTTGTCACTCCCGTGGGGAGAACTGCGATCCTCCAAAGCCTAGAGAGGTTTAGGCGCACGTCCAAGGTCAGCCAGCAGGTAGAGTTACGGAACCAGCTCCCGCGTCCCCAGCTGGGTCCTGAGCCCACGCCCTTGGCTACTCCACTTGCAGCTCCAGTGACCTTGAGGCTACATTCTGTGGGAAATGTGCCATACAGAGGGGAAGACCCTTGCCCCTGGACACCGTGAGAACACAGTGGAGCTGTGACAGAGCCCCTTGGGGCTGTCCCCCCAACACACACACACAGACAGGAGCCTCAGCCCTGAGTGAGTGAGCGGGGGCACGCCCACCCTGCTCTGTGATCACAGCCTCAAGAGCGGCTGGCGTCCTGTGGTCAGTTCACCGGCCATCCTGCTGCCACTCATGTCCTGACACGGGGGAGCTGGGGCCCTGTCGCTCACCAGCTGTGTGAGCCAGGACAGGTTATTTAAACTCTCTGCTTCTTACTTTGCTTCATATATAAAGTGGGGGCTCTTGAGAGAATTCAAAAAGTCTCTACCCCAAAATTGCATTGCAGAGCTCTGAGAGGGTGGCCCTTGAGGGAGGCGCTGACAGGTATGGCCAACTCAAAGCCTCGGGTGACAGGCAGGTCAGGGTCTGTTTCACAGCTGAGGAAGAGACAGGAGCAAGGGGCAGGGCCTGTGGCTGGACCTGGGAGAGGAGGCTCTCCCCAGAGGTGGTGGACGGCAGTGTCAACCGCCCTAACACACAGGTCACTGCAGCCCTGACCCCAGAGCACCAGCTCTGCCCAGACCACGAACTGCCAGTGTGCAGCCCCTCAGTTCAATCTGCCCTCCCGGCAGCGGGGGACCCGGGGTTGAGCTGCGAAGAGGGCATGTGGGACCCTTTAACTGAAATCACCACCTTAATAGGGTAGAGAGAACCCCACCCTTGACTTTGAGCCGTGGAACCTGCGGGGAAGAAGTTGGGAATAAGAAATGCTGAGCTTCCCTTGTTGACATGACCTTTGAAAACGTTTCTTTCCAACAGGGTAATAAAGCAAAGCGAAAAGCAAGTTTTTTCCACCACTTTTTTCCTGGACTTCACGCCTCTGAATCGTCTGGAGGGAGCCGGCCACGCGTAGAACAAAATGTGCTTGTTTTTTCTCTGACTGGCTGGGTGTTAGGGCTACGGGACGCTGAGGCTCGTCCTGTGTGCTCCCCTAACTCTAACCCTAACCCCGGTGGTGGTGGAAATTCCCCATCTTCACAGACCTCCGCGGTCAGGAGATGGGTGGCTCAGCAGGGCCGTGGCTTCATGCCTAGACAGGGCCCTTGGCCTTGAGCAAGAGTTTGAGCAAACACTGGTTCAGTACCTCGCTCCCAAGTGGTCTGAAGGGGAGTTGGGAGAGACCCAGAGAGGTGTCTGTAAGGAAGTGAAGTCTGCAGGGGGAGCGGTGGGGAAGGGATCCAGCCAGGTGAGCACCTCCATCCCTCTCCCGTGTCACATCGCCTACTCTGATTTCTTCCTTTTAGACTGAAGGGTCTAAGGCCCAGAGAGGGTCAGCGCCTGGCCAAAGCTGCACAGAGACTCAGAGGCGAAGCTGGAATAAAGCTTGGTTTTCCTACCCATGGACCTTGGCCTCGTACAGTCCTGCCTGCAGGTCCCAGACATCGTGCATGTCAGACCCGGGCCCTGGCGTCCATCTCAGGCTTCCTGTCGGTGCTTCAGCATCCTGGTCTCCAAGACCTGCTCCCCCTGGGCCTGCTCCTGGAGGCGGCACCCCCAAAGCCTTGAGCTGGGGAGCCAGCTGCACAGAGTGTGGACCCAAAGCCCCGAGGGTCCAGACACAGAGGCCAAGCTGTCAGAGGACTGGACATGGCCCAGGGACGTTCTGGAAGTGGGTGTGGGTGGGAGCAGCCTCTGGGAGGCAGCCGGAGGGAAGACACCCCCCTGGCTCATCTCACTTCCACTTGGAACAGAAAACTAGAGACCAAGAGCAGCGAGGAGGGGACCAGGGAAGGACGCTCCCCACGGTCACAACCCATGGAAAGCCATTACTGGGTGAGCCCAGCGAGATCGGCCCTGCCACCTGCGGCCAGTGGCCTCTCACAAATGACTCCCCACTTTGAGTCTCACTTTCTGTCTGTACAGTGGAGAGAAGAGCCTCTGAAGGAAGAGGTGAGGCGGCCCCTGCACCAGGGAGCCCGTCCTGGGGACCTGGCTTCCTGCTGGTGGCCATGCTAGGCCACAGAGGGGCTCCGCTCAGCCGGGAGCCTCTTCTGAGCGTGGTGCTCACACCAGTGCCCGCCTGTCTGGACGATGCCCACTGGCTCCTTACTCTATACCACAGCAAGTGTCAGCCCACCGGGGTCACCGTCACTGTCACATTTACCAAATGTCATGGGTTTTTTTGTTGCTTTCATTTTGCTTTGTCTTTTGTTTCTGTTTCTTCGTGTGCCAGGGACACGCTCACCACTGAGCCGCACCCCCAGCTGCGTGTGTTTTGTAGGGTCTGTCTCATCTATTCCGCCCTCAGCGCTTACCCTGTGAGGAGGAGGTTATGATTAGTCCCGTTTTATAGGTGGAAGAATTGAGGCCCAAACTTGTTAAGCAACATACTAACAACCACAGAATCAATTGCTCATAGAACTAGGATTTAGTCCTAGATGTTTTGACTCCAGAACCTGGTATGTAACCCTTCTCTATGAAACCAGAAGATGAAATGGAAAACCTCAGAGATGGCATGGCTAATGGAGAGAGGCAGCCCACTGTGGCAAAAATGAGAGGCTCTGAGGCCAGATTGCTAGAATTCAATTCTTTATTCACTGTGTGACCTTGGACAAGTTACTTAACCTCTCTGAGTCTCAGTTTCGTAGAGATGAGAAGGATGTACTTCTTGGGAGAGCCATTGTGCAAATTAAGCAAGCATAAAATGCCAAGAAATACTGCCACACAGAAAGCTCTCAAGAAGTACTACCTGGCTGGGTGTGGTGACACATCCCTATAATCCCCGTGGCTCAGGAAGCTGGGACAGGAGAATCGCAAGTTCAAAGTCAGCTTCAGAAAGTCAGCAAGGCCCTAAGCAACTTAGCGAGACCTTGTCTCAAAATTAAAAATTTTTGAAAAAGAGCTGGGGGTGTGGCTCAGTGGTTTAAAAAAAAAAAAAGGCAGAAGCACCAGATTGACATGGTAGATCTTCAGGAGCATTGTATGGGAGTCTGGCCTCCTCGGCCCTGGGCCCTGGGCTTCTTCCTAACCCCCATCTCCAAAGCCCAGTGACAGAAAATCAAATCCAGCCCTCAGGAAATCAAGGCTGGGTGAGGGTGAGGGGAGGGGAAGAAAGCAAAGGTTTTCTGGGTTTTGCTCAATAGGGTCATGAGACTGAGCCACAGTCCAAGGTCACTGAGCATCAGAGAGGCCTCCAGGCCAACCTGGGGTTCCTATTCCCCAAATAGGGCCTGAACCCCAGGAGGATTCTGCAGTAGGTCCAGGTTAGCAGCATGGGGTCCGGAGCCAGATGCCTGAGTTTGAGTACTGGGTGCTGTGTGATCTGGAGCAAGTTACCAACCTATCTGTTCCCAATTTTCTCATCTGTAAAATGGGAATGACCTCAGAGGGGGCAGTGAGGCTGAAATGTGCTCTTAGGTGCCCTGAGCTCAGAGGTGGCTGGCTCAGAGAGCGGTCACTTGGGAAGGCCAGCTCAAACCCCAAGAAGGTGCTCCAGCCCCCTGTGCGCACAAGGCGTGTGCAGAACCCAGTTCTGCTCCTGGGCGCATCTGGAGTACCCGGAGCTGCCAGCCTAGGCTCCTGGCTGCCCCCTTCCTCTCTGGCCTTCCCTCCTCATCTGGTGAAGGGGAGGAAGGTCCTCACCCAAGCAGGGAGGTGCGGGGCTGCCGAGAGGCCATGGGGGGTGGAGGAAGGCCAGGCCACCAGAGCCCCTGCTCCCAAGACCACAGTGGCCGCACCTCGGCTCCCCAGGCTGGAGGCTGGACCCCCTCTGCCACTCCCCACGAGGGCTGCCTACCCACCAGAGGTAACTGCCAGGCTCTGAGTTGGCTGGGGAGCAGGAAGGGACCCTGGGCTGCTGTTACCGTAGGACAGGAAGCCCAGGGGCAGCCTGCTCCACCCACCCGCCTGCATCCTGCTTCTGCCTGCCCGGGCTCCTGGGGACTCAGAGGCCCCCAGAGGCCATCCCCAGGGAAAGGCATACTTACCACTCGCTATCCCAGGGCCGGCGTGGTGATGGAGGCTAGGAGGCAGAGCCCTGTCTTCGTCCGTATTTAAGCCGTGGAGGCAGAGAGCCAGGGGGAGGCTGCTAGTGAATATTAACCAAGGTCATCCTGGTTATCGGAGAAGCAAACAGACAGGGACTAAGTCCATCGGCCAGGACGGCGCTGCCACCCACGCTGCCTCTGAGCTGCCTAGGAGTGCCGGGCCCTCTGCAGTGTGACCTGGCGTGTCAGCCTCGGTGTCAGGCGTCCAAGGAGGGTGAGTGGCATGAGTCAGCCACTGGGTGTCTAGCTAGCACCCCAGAGCTGCCCGGGATTCTCAGAGCTGCTCCACTGTTTACGGAGCCAGCTGCCTGGCAACGCCTGGAAGCCCTGGTCCCCGGGGAGTCAGGGCGGGTCCTGAGCCCATTTGATGGATGGGGAAACCAAGGACAGAAGTAGAGAGGCCGCTCCCCAAAGTCACCCCGTCAGCCTTACAAAAAAAGACTCTTTTGATCTCCCTGACAAGGAAGTGGGGCGTAACCGAGGGGGACATATTCCTGTTACCCTGGCCACAGTGCCCATGAGACAGGCTGGAGACCGAAGGGTAAAGAAGAGCCGGGCAGTCTCAGGCAGGCCTCCGCGCCTCTCTGACTCAGGAGGCATGTTCAGTACGGGCCTGGAAGCCCCGTGTCCCAGCCTGGCTGTCAGGACACACGCAGCACCTGGGGACAGTGGCTGGACCACGTGGGCTCTCTACCTGGCTCTGTCCAGCCCTCTGTCCAGCCGGCTAGCCTGCTGCTCCAAGCAGGAGGAGCTTCGTTTCTGGCTGGTCCCAGGCCTGGTTCTGCTTCTGGCTCCCAGACACCTGTGTGGCCCAGATACGCCCCTGGAACTTTCTTTGGGAACTGCCCCCAGGGGGCTGTTGCAGACTTGGGGGGCACTGTAGTGGTTTGGGGGTGCAGGGTCCAGGCTAGCAGGGCCCCACTTGATGGCAGGCCCTGTGCAGGCCCTGAGTGAATGGAGGGCACATCTGGCCAGCCCGCTGGCGTCCAGTGGACTCACAGGACAGTTTGGCACTCACGGGTTCAGGCCAGGGAGCCCGCTCACCATCTGTGGACTCCAGACAAGTCCTTCAACCTCTCTGGGACTCAGTTTCCTGGCTTCTAAAATGGGGACCATGACAGGACCCACCTTGCCGCTGACTCGAGGACTAGATGCGGCAGTTCAGGGTGGACTGGGAGCCTGGCCCTGGGTGTGCCAGGTAGCCCTTGGGGACGGGGCCCCTTGCCAGTGGTTCTCCCTGATGTCACTCGGGTGGGAGGGGCATTTCAAGGGCTTCCACCTCGTGCTCCCCCGGCACTGTGAGGAGCATGCACCCCACCCCTGCAGGAAACGGGGACCTGAGCTCAGCTCCCTGACCCCCATCTGGCTTCCGCGGGTCCCTCCTGAGCTCGCTGTGCCTGAGGGGTGGCCTCCAGACCCACAGGGCCTGCTTCCCCTTCCTGGTGTACAATGGCCTCCCTCCAAGCCCAGCTGTCCCTCCATCTGTCTCGGTGGGTGGCGGTGGCAGGGGCCCCTCTTCCTCGGGCAGCTGGGTGGCCCGGGTGTGGGTGAGAGGTTGTCGCCCCTCTGCCTGGGGTTCCTGGCGGTGCTGCGGGCCACACCTCCTGTGCCCGCGACCCTCCTGGAGGGTTTGCTGGCTCTTCCCCGCCTCTGCCCCGAGGAGAAAGCTCCTGGGTTGGGGTGCCGGGTCCGGCAGGGGCGGAGAGATGGGGCAGTCCTGCCTGTCACCTGCTTTACCTGCCGTGTCTGGCCTTGTGACCCAGGATGTGTCACCCTGGAAAAGGGTGACATGGAAAAGGAAAGGTCCCCTGTCAGAGGCCCAGTCTCGCTGGCTGAGAGGGTTAGGGACCGACAGGCCTCCGCTGGCCTGGGGCCTGGCACCAGCTTCCTGGCAGGTTTCCGGGCAGCTGCAGCGGGGAGGGACCGAACCACTCGGAAAGGCCAGCCGTGCCCCACGAGGCAGGAGGGTCTGGGACCTGGGAGGAGGTGTCACAGGCCCCAGAGGGGACCCTAGGGGTTGGCAGGAGGACTGAAGAAAGGGCAGAGGGGGCAGTCAGGGCCGACAAGGGCTCAGGTCTCGGGGCCCGGCCCTGTGGGGTCAGGGCTCAGGGCTCCGCGCTCAGCCCTCACTCTGTTCTGGATGCCCGTCGGGGGAAGAAGGATCTGGGAGGATCTGGGGAAATAGTAGCCAGGACAGAATTCCAGGGGACGGGGACCATTGCCACTGGAAGGGACAGCTCCACAGACACCAGGCCACAGTGGGGAAGAGTCTTGTTCCCTGGTTGTGTCTGGAATTGGCTGTGGAGCCTCCAGGCTGATTCCCTGGGATCATGGAGGACCTGGTCATAGACAGGGGCTCCTGGAGAGACCCTGCCCTTCACAGGGCTGGGCCTGGAGAGGGTGGCTCCAGAGGTGGGCTGGAGCATGGCTGAGCAGGCTGCTGCCCCTCAGGGGCCCTTGGCAGAGACCGAGCACAGACCCAGGTTGTGCTGGCCACCATGCACCCACAAGGACATACCACGCTACCCTCCCAGGTCCTGGCTCCCCTCTGGGGAGTGGGGGACAGTGTAGGTCAGTGGTCAGGGCACGTCAGGGTCTGAACATCGGGGTCCATGCCTTCCCGCCACCAATCTCTGTGAGATCTTTGGCCATGTCACCCCTGTGCCCCAGTCTCCTCATCTGTGAAATAGGCTAAGACTAGTTACTTCCTGCAGGGTTGTGAAGGGTGAACACCATCACACCCAAGCACTCGGGCAGCCCAGGATGTGTGGCGGGCCCCGAGGAGCTGCTAACCATCTTGAGCCCGTGGATGCATCCTGGGCCTGGAAGACCTTTCAGAGGGGCCCAGGGATGTCTCCTCAGATTCCAGCTTCTGCTCATCCAGGAAGGCCCATCTGACACCCGGCTCTCGTGCCAGAGTGGGCTTCGGCACAGCTGCTGAGCTGAGAGGCTGTGGACGGTGGCCAGCCTGCCTCCCCTGAGTCCTGCCCACCTCCCCTCCCTGCCAGTGTCTAACCTGCCTGCACTTTTTATTGATTTATTAATGATCAATTATTAATCTGGAGTTGGTGTTCACTCTGCCTCCTGAAGGCCGGGAGCATCTTTCTGAGCACCTGAGAGGGGCTGAGGATGTGGGTGGGGTGCCTGAACCCAGGCAGGCTGGGACTCAGGGCAGGGCTCCTTGCACCCCCTGGAGCCTCAGTTTCCCCATCTGCAACATGGAGATGAGTCCTTCTGGAGCACAGTTCTTGGGAGGTTATGTCTGTGGGGAGCCCACGTCTGTGGGGTGTCCACGGACCTGCTCCGTCGGCAGAGCTGACACTTGGATCTGTCTTCTCATAGCTCGTTTGTGTCGGGTTGTTGCAGGACTGAGGCTCCAGGAGATGAAGAGCCCCATCTCTCCAACTCCCTCACACCTTGCAAATGGACCAACTGCAGCCTTCAGGGATCGGGGGCACCTTCCCTTCTGTGCCCAACCTCCAAGGCCGCTGCCATGCGAGGGTGATTTCTGCTTTACTGTGATCCTTTGGCCTCACAGCTTCTTGTTTTCCCTTCTCACCCTCCCCCAGATGAGAGGAGCCAGACAAATCTGCGCGCCATGGCCCGCCATGCAGTGGACAGCAGACGGAAGGACGGGCCCACAGCCGCGCCCTGGCTGGAATGAATGACGCTCAACTTCAGTTTCACTTCACTGTTTTCAAGTTCTGACCTGTGATGGCCACAATGGACTGGCAGTTTTTAGGAGACGCAACCTGTTCTATTTCTCTGTTGTGATTTATTTTTTTATGATCAACTTGTCAAAGAAGCCCTTTTAGCTCTCTGCTCCAGGCAGCAATCTTGCCGAGACACCATGTCCAGGCACGTCATTTTCTCCTGTGCCAAGGCACACCGCGGGTCAGCCATCCTTCCGGAAGCTGCAGACAGGGTGGTGTGCAGGGCCCGCCTTGCCTGGGCTGGGCAGCTAGGGAACCAGGCCTGGTTATTCGGAAGCCAGCTCTGCGGGGGCAGCTGGACCCACGGAGCCCTGGTGCTCAGAACTTGCTCAACTCAGACCTTGGCTCCGGTGGTTCCATCCACCCTGTTGACTTTTCCATGTTGACTCGGAGCGTTTTCTGTTTGCTCGGTTTTACTGAGTCTCTCTCACTGCTGCGCCTTCACAACATGGGCTCCGGGCAGGGCGCGACCTCTTGCATCACGCTCGCTCTTTCCTGAGCACCTACTTCCCACCAGGCGCTGCTTCATACAGGGCCGTCCATTAACTCGCCCAGTGCTGGGCAGTTCTGACCTCCTGTGAGGCAAAAAATCATAAACGAGGTTCAAATAAAGCCTATTTGATCAGGGGCAGCAGAGCTGAAAGGTGTGCGGATTGGAAAAACACAGGTGCAGTTTAGAAGTGGGTTAATGCTCTGCCGAGGTTGAGCAGGAATTTTACAGCCGGGAGGAGCATTCCCTGGGGAAGGCAGGCAGGATGGATGGGAGTCCAGTGGCAGGAAACTGACACCGGAGTGCTCATGAGCTGTGTAATCTCGTTGGGGGGCGCAGACCTCGCGAGGTAGTGTCAGACTCTGGAAAGGCTTCCTTCTGTCAGACGCTGTTCTGGCGTGTCTTGCTCTCTTTTTGGCCATTCTGCGTTCAGGTCGATGTGCATGCTTTTGCTCCTCAGAGCAGGCAAGGACCTGGGGCACAGAAGGTCCACCATGCTGTCGATCCGCGCTCCCTGCTCTCCCCGCTGTTCTCTGCTCCCAGAGCACCTTGCCCACAGCTCAGTCTCCCACCAAGCCTGTGAGGCTTCAGTGATCTCCCATCCAAACAAACCAAGAAAACAACAAAACTCAACCCGTTGATTTGTTATGTAAACTAAAAGGGACGACTGGGGACAGAGCGGCAGCCAGGGTGCCACCCCGGACGGCCATACCTGGATCCCATCGCACCCGAGCTGTGCCCCATCCTCCCCTGCTGTCTACCCCAGGAGAAGAGGGGGACAGCTCCTGGCAGAGCGAGGGGCTGCCTTAGGCCCTGGACCCCTCCTCCCACTCTCCCGGTGGCCTCCTGAGGTGCCACCTCGCCTCTGCAGGGTCCTCTCACCTTGACCTCCTGCCCAGGAGCTGACTGGCACATTCCCAGCAAAAGCTGCCTGTTTCCTGCCTGGCTACCAGGTGCCCTGGTGGCCCATCTAACACCCGGCTCTCATGTCCCTGACAGCTGTGCAGGGTGGGCTTTGGCACAGCTGCTGAGCTGAGGTGCAGGGGGTGGACGGTGGCCTCCCACCTCTCCTGAGTCCTGCCCCCGTCCCCTCCCTGCCAGTGTCTAACCTGCCTGCACTTTTTATTGATCTGTTTTTACTGAGGTGTTATTCACATGTAATAAAAGCGTAAATCCCGAATGCGTAGCTCAGTGCCTCTCTACACTGCGCACGTCTGTGTGACCACCACCCTGAGCCAGACGGAACAAGCCCAGGAAGTCCTCCGTGTCCCTCTGTCAACCCCTGACTTCTCTCTTCCAAGACTGGCCTCTTCCAGGGCAGCACACAAACGGGGTGATCGCCGCACACCGTTGCCCCTGGTTTCTTTCCTGTGTGGAGGCCCTTCAACCCCCCCAGAGATCGGAGCTCGGCTTGTGCATCAGGCTGAGCGCGTCCCTTCGCGCGAGCCGGCCACGCTCGGCCCCTCCCTGATGGACGTGTGGGTTGTTCCTAATTTTGGTTGTTATGAGTGAAGCTTCCAAGAGCCGCAAGCACAGCTTCCCGTGTGAAGAAGCTTCCACTCCTCTCTTGGGCGCGAGGGCTAGAGATAGGCCAGCGCACGCTGACCTTTAAAAGGAGTGGCTGTCTGTCCTCTCACCCTCCCCTCCTCCTGGGCTTTGAGGGTCTCAGGGAACAGAGTGCAGATGGTCCCACAGACACAGTGCCAGTCCTGCTGAGAACCTGCGGCTGGGACTGCCCTCCTATCCCTGGATGGAGCAGGGGCTCCTGATGCCCTGGGGCCACAGCGAGGATTACAGAGGGCAGTGGTCCCCAACTGCCTGGCTCAGTTCATGTGACTTCCATTTTCCTCAGCCCGAGTGACTGTGTGACCTATTCTAATGGCAGGCAAGTCAAAATCAAAGAATTCCGTGGAAGGGACCATAAAAACAGGATTGCTCCAGGAATTTGGTGAAAAATCAATGGGCTGCCTCCTCCAGAGCCTGTCCTCTTGGCCTGCTGCTCTCTCCTCACCTGGTCACAGAGTTGGGCAAGCCAGGCAAACACCCAGGTCAACAGTGCTGCCAGGAAGGTCCACGCTGAGCAAACAGGGGGACGTGCTTTCGGGGCTCTGTCCTCCTCCCTGCAGCTGTCCTCCTGGGAGCCGGGTGGGAGCAGGCTGGCTCAGCTACTGACAGGATGGACCTTTGTGGTTCCCCCTCCGTACACAAAGCACTCTGGAAACTCGATGGTCCTGACATCCCTGAGACAGACAACATGGACTTGGGTTTGATAGGATCCTAGAATTTGGGGACTCTCAGGGCTCAGCTCACGGTGGGGAAGTTACTCACCCCCTTACAAATTCACTGTCTTTATCTGCAAATGGGATTATGGTCCCAAGGCCTTCAGTAAAACAAAGGAGCATGGGAGGGACTGGCAGAGAGCGGGCACCTGCCAACGGGGGCTCCCTCTCTTCCCTTCCCTCTTCTCTCTGGGTGTTTTGTTTGGATTTGGACATTAAGAAGTCAGAGGGCAGAGCAGTTCACAATAGGCCACAAGGGGTAAGAAATATGTAGATATGTATACATAGAGTACTGAAGGGTATGCATAGAAGGTTCTGGAAGGAGGCACACCAGAGTTTATCCTGGGATGCGGATTTACCGGCAGGGTGGCTCTTGCTTTGTTCTTTGTGCCTCGTGTGCTGTTCATGTTTGCACAGAACAGGTCACCTTTACAGGAAAGGAGCACTTCCTTCACTGTAGCTGAACCAAGCGGAGCAGCTTCTTTCCGGTCTCCTTAGCAAGGGTGCTCTCGGATATCTCCGGCTTTCTTCCAGATGCCCTCACTTGGAAAACAGCCCGAGAGAGTGGAAAAGCATCCATGGGATGTCAGGTCAGGCCTCAGATCCTGATCAGCTGCTGATTTACTGACAGTTCCCGCAGGGAAACTTTAATCGCTGTGACCAGGTCTGCCTCGGGGTATTTTGGGAGAGATACCCCGTGTGCTGTGTGCATAGAGAAGTTCCTTGGCATGTTTACTTTGGGTGTCTGATGGCGCGCTGGGTGGTCTCTACGCTGCGTCCCAGGGTCCTGTGCAGGCGTTGCAGCTCATCATCTCTCTCTGTGACGAGCCGCTGAGGCCGAGAGGGGAAGCGACCTGCAGAGGTCTGCCCTGGGAGGCCGCAGGGTTGTCTACTCTCCGTGCTGACGTTGCAGTACACTCATGCCAATCACGACAGGCATGCCATGTCTTGGCTTTGGTCCTACTGCCTGGAAAGGGGTTTCGTCTCAGTCACTGACGGTCCTGCAGTTTGTACCAGGTGTGCATCCAGAGGCTTCCCTGAGGATGGGACCCCTGGCCTGGACTTTAGGGATGAGCTTGTCGGCCTCATTAGCATGGAAAGGCCGTGGGAGAGCCAGTGCTTCGCCATCCGAGGACATTTTCACATGCAGAAACAACAGCACCAACATCCCTGTTTGGATCCCTTGCGCAGTCACATTGGTCACTGGTCATCTGGTCACCTAAGGCAGAACTCTGACACTGTGACTAGTTTACTGGGAGACAGGCCTCCAGGTGTGACTTTCTAAACCTCGACTCCAGATCAGGTGTGGATCTGGGCACACCCACACATGGCCCCTAGCTTCTCCCCTGTGACCTCGAGCTCAGCCTATGAGACCCTCACGTGGAGGGAAGGGCCGTCTCTGGGCTCCCGGGGCGGTGCAGGGTGGCCCTCTTGGAGTCCCGGGATTGCAAAGCTTTCATTGAGGAGGGTTCTGAATAAGACTCTTCATCTTCAGCTTCAGTTCTCTACCGTTTGCCGCTCCTTCTTTCCTCTTTCAATTGACTTTGGCACCAGCAGGAAGCCAGGGGATCATCTCTGCCATTCGGCTGCCACACCCGGCAGGGGTGTGATGGGGAGATCTCTCCTGTCCCTGTTGATAGATTTTTCCCAGAGTACTCTCCTAGGACGCACATGAACACAAGGTCTCCATTTCTCCTTAGGTCCATGGGCCCATCCCATCCTGTATTGGGCTGGGACCTTAGAGTCACCTTTATACATTCAGTGTGTTTGTGGGGGTGGGGGGGAGTGCGCGTGCACACACACGAACTTAGCCCTTGGCACTTACATGTCTTGGGAATCACACCCACCCGGCCTCTGTGGCTGGGACAATGGTTTTGCCTTCCTTTGCAGCCTCTCATGGGAGCAGTAGATAAAGGGCATTTGGAAGGAAAAGAACGATGACATATTGCTCTAACTCCCCGTGTCGGGTCTGGGTGCCAACAAGCTTAGCAAGTGGCAAGACCAACTCTGGAATTCCTGTTTCCGAGGTCCAGCCAACAGTTGGCTTCACCCTGTCCTTGCCTGCCAGTGGCCAGCAGGACACACGTCACATACCTGTGCTGAGCAGTGTGCCCAGGTCCAGGCCATTTCAGGTGATGGCCTTGTGCACTGCAGGCTGCAAACTGACCTCATGAAGAAACTGTTGGGGCTCCTATCAGAGTCAGAGCGCCCGCGTCTTTATCTTATGGTGTCTGGGAAACCAGGTCCGCCTTCTGGGTCCACTCTTGGTGACGATTTCCTCTCAGTCTGGGTCCAGTCATGTGTGAAAACATGCAGTGATTTTAGCAGGGCCTGCCCACACACAAACGGTACTAACTGCAGAAAGTAATTGAAATAATGGGACTCTACCTTGTAAGAAGTAAAGGGGGGCTATGGCCATGGCTCAGTGGTGGAGCACTTGCCTGGCATGTGTGAGGCACCGAGTTCGAGTCTCAGCACCACATAGAAATAAATGAATAAAATAAAGGCCCATCAACATCTAAAAAAAAAAAAAGTAAAGGATTTTAAAGAAAAAAGGGAGAGCAGATAAAAGGGAGAGCACAACCCAGGACTGAGACAAAACACCAAGGAAGGGCCCCCAGCCCCAAGCTGAGAGCCAGGCTCACTGGAGAGAGTTCAGCCATGAGACTCCGAATCACAGGAGTCACTGTGGTGTTGGCAGAAATTTCTTGAAACCTATTCTCCAGAACTTTCTAGAAATCCACGTTCTAGGGTTATTGGGAAAGCCATTTATGGGGTGGCATCTCACTGGAGGCACTTGGTTACCAAAGCACCCCGAGTGGTCCCAGGGGGACAGCTGGCCATTGGAAGTGGAGGCCCCTGGGCTCTGCAGAAGCCAGTCCACAGAGCACACAGGAGTGGAAGCAATGTCCTCCCCTCCCACCATGTCCCTCCGGTTCTCTTGACTCACAAATGGCAGCTGGCAAAGGAAAAGCTATTTCAAGGGCCTGGGTCCATTCTTCTCAGAGGAAGCAATGGAGCTGAGAGACACTGGTTGATATCTGCAAGAGATGGCAGCTCCATTCTCCCAGCTGCCCAGGAGTAAAGCCTCTCATCCCCTCCTCTCATCCCCCTCTGATGGCTCAGCAAATCCCATAAATGCTACCTTCAAATAAACCCAGATCATGCTGGTGCTTTCCACTGTGGTCCATCCGGGTCCCGCCTCCAACTCCCTGCCTTGGAGAGTTGCATGCTACGGTCCTAGTGTGGTCCGTCCCCGAAGGCTTCATGTGGTGGAGACTCCATTCTCAGTGAGCCGGGGTTGAGGTGAGAGGACCTCTAAGAGGTGGAGCCAGGTGGGAGGTCCTTAGGTTACTGGAAAAGATGAAGGCTGTTCTGGCGGGCCCCCCAATCCTGACCACCCACCCTCTGGTTTTCCATCTGACAATGTGACCTCTCTCTCTTGCATGTGCTTCTATCACAGTGACACCAACTGTGGATTATTCTAGCTCTAAAAAGGGCAGCTGGCATCGTGCAGCAGAGGACTAGCCTCCAGTGCTGTGGGCCACACGATCGCTGTTTAGACCCCATCATGAAGTTTCCCCAGGTTCCAGGGAGCGGTCCTTACATATTCCCTGGGATCTGGAATAGGCTGGGTTACTTTGAAGCACGGGTTCTTTTGAAAATTTGACAAATTTACCTTTTGCTCCATGATAGATCTACGTTTGTTTTGACATGAAAACAATATTTTTAATGAGTTACTATTGAATAAACTGAAACTCTGATTATCTCAAGGTTGGGTGAGGTTCTGGCGTACATTGTGGGCCAAAAGCCAAGTATGTTGATTTTTCTGTCTGGGTGCACTCTCTGTCTGTCTCTTTCTAGAGACTTTGATTGCTTCCATAGAGAATTAATAGGATAAGAGGTGACATCTTAGTTCAGGCTAACGTTGTCTCCCCACCCCAAATTCATATGTTGACACATAAACACCAGTGGTGTTAAAGAGAATGGACCCCTGGAGGTGATTAGGTCATGAGGGCCTCAGGAATGGAATTAGGACCCCTATACAAGAGCTCCTGTTTGTCTTCCTCACCTCTTCCACCAAGAGAGGACATCTGCTGGCCCAGACACCAAATCAGCTAGAGCCTTGATCTTCCCCTTTTCTAGAACTGTGAGCAACACATTTCTATTGTTTAAAAATTTCCCAGTCTAAGTTACTTTGTTATAGCAGCCTGACCAGATGGAGGCTGACTGCTTTAACAGATTACCACAGACTGGGGGCTTAAACAACAAACGCAGATTGCTGCTGTTCTGCAGGTTGGGCACCCAAGATCAAGGTGCCTCCAGACCTGGTGCACCTGGTGAGGTTGGCAGATGGCTCTCCTCGCCTAGTGTCCTCATGTGGTGAGCAAGATCTTGTGCCTCGACTCCTAAGGACACTAGTCCTACTGATGAGGCTCCACCCTCATGACCTCATTGTCTCCCGTAGCCCCACCTCCTAACACCATCCCATTAGGGGTGGGATTTCAACATAGGAATTGGTGGTGGGGGCAGCGGGTAACAGTCTGCAATAGAGAAGAAGGGGTGGTCTTCCTGGATTGCTAGACTTGTAGAATATTTCTGAATGAGATTCTTTTGTGTGTTAGTGTTTTCATTAATTGTTGTTGAAACTTTATTTTATTTACTTACTTTTATGTGGTGCTGAGAATTGAACCCCATGCCTCACACATGCCAGGCAAGTGCTCTACCACTGAGCCACAACCCCAGCATTATAGTTTTTTTTTTTTAATTTTTATTTTTTGTGGTGTTGGGGCTTGAACCCAGGGCCTTGTGCTTGCAAGGCAGGCACTCTACCAACTGAGCTATATCCCCAGCTTCTGAATGAGATTCTTGATGGAAGTGCTGCCTTCCATTAAAATCCTGGTACAAGACCTGAACACCCAGTGCCAGAACGAATTCCAGTCCTGAGCCCCTGACTGTGAGCCAGTCCCCCACAGCCTTCCTCAGCAAACACTGCCACACCCTCCAGGCCTCTATCTTCAGCTCTCCTGTCTCCCTGTTGATTTCGGTTGCCCTTCCTTCCTGCCTACGCGTGCCTTTTCCTCATCACCATAGCAACAGCTGCTGGAGCTGCAGGCCAACAGCAAAGGCCACCTTTGTGCACAGCCTACAGAGGCTCCCGGGGGGCAGCACTGTGGTGTGGCCTCTGTCCACAGGTGCAACGACTTTGGGAGCTTCCATACTTCATCCTCTTCATTTTCACAACTACTGAGTGGCTACTCTGTCCTAGGTGCTGGAGTTACGGAAATGGACTCCACCCCTGTCTTTCCCACCCAGATGGAGCAGAGCAGTTCATGGGGGAGACAGATTAGAAAAAAATAAAAAGCATACATATAATTACAAATTGTGGCAATAAGTGCTATGAAAGAACATACAGAGTGTTCTGAGAGCTTAATAGGATATAATTTAGATTGTTTGGGCTCATCAGAGGCATTCATTTTAATGAAACAAATTCTGCACAGGCAAAATTGAAACCTAAAATCTAATAGAAAACACAATAAAGTAACAAACAAGAGAAAGATTCTCTCATTTAAAAAAAGCATATTTTAAGATCATAAGCTATTTTCATAGTTTCCTTTCAGCCCCCAGCTACGGGAGCAAGCCTACTGAAGATCTGCTAAGCTTCTTAGGCCTGGCAGTGCTATTTCTCCTTTAAACAGTTGTTATATGTTTAAAATTTGGAGAACATATAAAGACAATGGTTGAAAAGATTATGAAGAGTTTGATGAAATACTATACAAAACCAGAGTTTAGCAGCCAGATGCTCCTCAATCCTTAGCTATATATAAATTGTATATAAAGTGTGATATTGGATGCATTTGTTGTGTGGGTCTACTACGCATGTATTGCTCACTTTCCAGGCCCACAATGTCCAGGAAAAATATCCACCATCTTCCAAAAGTCATTCTCTTCTTGCATCTGTCATGCCAAAGAACAGTTCTGCATCTGCCTTTGCATGACAGAGCTGAGCGTCATTCTTGGCTCTGGCTCTACCTGTGTACCTTAGGTTGATGATGAGGTCAGGGTACTGGGTCTTTTTGACACATCCTAATTTCATATTCTCTCAAGTCCATCTCTTTCTTTACATTCTTGCTGTTTCATTCTTCCTTGAGTCTCATGGGGACAATAGCAAACACTATCAGGGATAGACACAGAAACACTTCTTAGACAAACTGGAACACAAGTCTCAGCTCCAGGTACAGATTCTCCTTGACTTATGATGGGATTCTATCCCCATAAACCCACCATCAACTAGAAGTTCACCAAGATGAAAATGCATTTGGTACACCTAACCTACTGAGCACCCTGGCTTCAGTGTGGGTGGTTCACCCCGGTGATCAAGGGGCTGCCTGGGAGATGCACTAGCAGACACTGCCTGGCACCAAGAGTGGATCGGACTGCATGTGGCTAGCCCAGGAAAAGAGCAAAATTCAAAACAGGATTTCTCCGGTATGCATGTCACTTTGCACCATCAAGAAAGAATGAAAACTGGGGGAGTTTCAAGATGATGGAATAGAGGAGGTCACTTTCCTGGCTGCCTGTGGTGTGAAGTGTGAAGCAGATAGGCAGCTTCTCAGCAAGTTGGGTGAACGAAAACAAAAAGAACAAAACTGTGTTGGGGGACCTTTACTGAAATTTAAAACTGGACATTCATAGCAGATTGGAGACTCAGGAGGTTGGATATAATAAAAGAAGGAAGAAATCCCCACAGCACAGCCAGTACCATGGCTGGGCCGGAAGCAAAGCTAGAATGGTCCCTCTGCAAAAAAGTGGAGGATAAGGGAATTAAAGGGACCGGCAGTTTTAGGAGTCCTGAGGTGTGTCTGGGTATGGAGCAAGGACATTGTCTGACTAAACTGAAAGGCGTGTTGCACAATATCCTTGTGAGGGAAGGAAGCCGCCATCTCCCCAGGCAGTGTACAGAGGACAAAGGAAGGAACCATTTTGCAGCTGCAATGTGGGGACCGGCAGCTGAGGGAATCGACTCCTGGCAAATCTGAGTTTGGCCCAAAATACAAGCCTAGCAAACCCACACTTTACTGAATAGAGTGTGGCTAAGTGACCAGGAGAAAAATCAAAGGTGGAGAGAGGTTTACACAGGACAACCGGTCATGGAAACCACCCAGCTGTACCTCTCCCCTCCAATCCGGCTGCTTTCAGGACAGGATGGGACAGATGCATCTGGCCCCAAACTTGGAAGGGAGGGAGCAGGGGAGATTGAGTTTGGAGACTGAACCTAGGAAATGTAGGGGCCACAGGTGACACAGTGAAATCAAAATTATAGGTAATTGGATCAAATGGAGGAATGGTGGCCATCTGAGTCTGGGAAGTTGGAGACTGTCCCAGGGAGAGTGGAATGTCAGTGTCTCCAGAGCCCTTAAATCACCAAGGTTACCTGCCTATATTACCCCTCCCAAAAAGCTGCAGGCAGGGATTGCTATTAATGCCCCCTAGGCTCTTACCTGCCTCAATCACTCCATTTGGCCCTTCCCCCTGCCCATCTGCTTCTCACCTTTGTGCCATCTCTCCTGCATCTCCTGGGCCTAGTCAGTAGGCAGGAAGGAGAGAGATGAGGGGGAAGAGAGCAGGAGATAATTTATAAAAAGGGCAGGGCCCACTCACATCTTGGGATCCCAGAAGACCAGCCATGGCCCCCTTCTCCCTCCTGGGAGAAGTCTGTGTTACTACCTTTAAATAAAACCTGCTTAATATGCTTGCCTTGGTGTGCTTCTCTGGTGTTACATACTTCAACATCTGAGAAAGCAGAACTTGTCACCAATAAACTGTGGTATCAATAGAGGATTAAGAATTGGCTCCCCCACCACCTGAGTGGAACCCAGGAGAGATCCCTGGGGTACAGTATTCTAGTGTGGACCAGCAACGACTGGGCCCTGGAGGAGTGCTGGCTTAAAATCTCCAGACCAACCAGCATTCAGTGAAGAGCCTGGAGCCCACCTAAGCCTCGACCCTGCCTCCAGGAACTCCACCTGCAGGGTCACCTCTCTCACTCCAGCAACCCAGAGGGGGGAGCTTCACACTCCAGAAGAGCCCACCTAACATGGCTGAGAAGAGAAGCTGAGAATGTTCTAAACTCCAACAGAAAGAATTCTTAAGTTTTCAATGAGATTTCTTCTTTTTTCCTAATTTTTCTTCTTTTCTCTGCTTAATTGTAACTTTAATGATACATGGACATTTATACATACTTTTTTTCTCATCTTTAGCATTTTTGTAACCAGTTATTTTTCATGGATCAGGTTTTTGAGGGCTAGGATGTTTGATTAGTATATTGTAGTTTTTTTTATTCTTTTATTTTTATTTTAATTTTTTAAAATTTTTACTTTATGTATATATGCATATGTTTTTCTCTTACTTAGCTGTTTTCCTTCATTCTCTTTCTCTCTTTTCTTCCACTAAGAGCCAATCTCTATTCATCTCTAATCATCTCTTTCACTCTTCCTTTATTTTTTACTTCCATCTTCTCTCCTCCTCCCTCATAATTGTCACATCCTATATCACTTCTGTTCTCTCCTGTCCACCATTTGAAATTGTAATCACTTTTGCAATCTTCCTGTTTTTATTATAGGCAATAACTGATCTGTTTATTGTGATAATTAACATTGTAGACATCATAGTAGAAATTATTTAGTTTAATGCTGTTACTTATTTGCACCAGTTATTGTTATTATTTGTCTCCCCCTAAACAGTGAGGTACTGAAAACCTTCAGGGACACTAAGCCCACAGGAAAGAAACTCTTCTGCCTCAGATCCATACTGTCAGATGGGTAGACACACAAACAGCATGAAAAGGCAAGGGAATAAATTGTGCCCCAAACCCAGGATACTCTAATAATAGAATCCATTGACACTGCAGTGGTAGAAATGTCAGAGAAGGAGTTTAGAAAGTACAGTTAAATTGATCTTTGAAGTAAAGGATGGTACAAGGAGGAAAATCATAGAGAAAATACAGGAAGTGAACAATCACTTCAATAAAGAGACAGATTCTGAAAAAGAAAAAGCTAAGCAGAAATCTTCAAAATGAAGGAATAAATAAACAAAATTAAAAATTCAATTGAAAACATCACCAACAGACTAGGTGTCACTTGGAATACAGAGTTTCAGGCAATGAAGACAAAATATATAATCATGAAAACAAGTTGTCCATGGAGAAAAGAAGTTAAGAGACCATGAACAGAACTTCCAAGAAATATGGGATAACAAGAAAAGGCCAAATTTAAGATTTATTGGCTGGGAACAGTGGCACATTCTTGAATCCCAGAGACCTGGGATGCTGAGGCAGGAGGATCATGAGTTCAAATTCAGCCTCAACAGCTTAGCAAGGCCTTAAGCAACTCAGCAAGACCCTGTCTCTAATAAAACATAAAAAAAGGTCTGGGGATGTGGCACTGTGGTTAAGCACCCCTGTTCCAATCCCTGGTACCAAAGGGGAAAGAAAAAGATTTATTGGGATAGATGAAGGATCAGAGATACAAACCAAAGGAATGCATAATTTTTCCAATGAAATAATCAGAAAAACTTCCAAACCTAAAAATGACGTGGAAAATCAAATACAGGAGGCTTACAGGACCCCAAATATACAAAATTACAATACACCCACACCAAGGCACATTATTATGAAAATGTCTAACATACAAAATAAGGATAGAATTATAAAGGTTGCCAGAGAAAAATGATAGGTAACAGTTAGAGGGAAACCAATCCAGATCTCAGTTGATCTCTCAATCCAGACCCTCAAAGCTAGGACTTAAAATAATATATATCAAGCTCTGAAAGCAAATGATTGCCAGCCAAGAATACTGTACCTGACAAATTCAAGCTTCAGAATTGATGATGAAATTAAAAACCTTCCATGATTACTAACGTTACAAGTATTCACAACTAGAAAGCCTGCACTTCAACACATACTCAATAAGATACTTCATGAAGAAGAAATGAAAACAAAATTGAAAACCAGCAAAGTGAGGAACTACACTGGAAAAATGGTCAATGAAAGGAGAATCTAGCTCAAATAAAGATCAGAAATCAAAATACCAGGAATAAAAATCACATTTTTATTAACACTGAATGTAAATGATCTAAACTCACCAATCAAAAGACAAAGGTTAGAGTAAAAAACAAGACCCAGCAATATGCTGTCTCCAAGAGACTCGCCCCATAGGCAAAGGTAAAAGGATGGGAAAAAAACATATCACTCACATGGGTCTTGTAAACAAGCAGGGATTTCTATCCTCATATCAGATAAAGTGGACTTCATGCCCAAGCTAATCAGAAGGGACAAGGAAGAACATTTCATACTGCTTAAGGGAATTATACATCAGCAAGACATAATAATTGTAAATATTTATGCTCCAAACAGTGGAGTATCTGCTACATCAAACAAATCCTTCTCAATTTCAAGAAGCAAATAGACCACAACACAATAACACTGGGTGACTTTTGTTTTTTGACAGTGCTGGAGATTGAACCCAGGGCCATGTGCTTGTGAGGCAAGCACTCTACCAACTGAGCTATATCCCCAGCCCCAATACTGGGTGACTTTAACCCACCTCTCTCAGCACTGGATAGATCCTCCAAACAAAATAAAGAAGCTATAGAACTAAAACACACAATTAATAACTTAGACCTAATATACAAATATAGAATATTTCATCCATCAATGACTGAATATACTTTCTTCTCAGCAGCACATGGATCTTTCTCAAAAATAGACTATATTTTATGCCATTAAGCAACTCTTAGTAAATATAAAAATAGAGATAATACCTTGCATTTTATCAGATCGTAATGGAATGAAATTAAAAATCAACAATAAAATAGAAATAGAAGCTACTATAACACCTGGAGACTAAATAATGTTATTCTAGTAATGAATGGATAGCAGAAGAAATCAGGGATGAAATTAAAAAATACTTAGAGATAAATGAGAATAATGATACAACATATCGAAATCTCAGCGACACTATGAAGGCAGAGCTAAGAGGAAAGTTCATTGCATTGAGCTCATTCATTAAAAGATTAGAAAGTCAACAAATAAAAAACCTGACATTACATCTCAAAGCCCTAGAGAAAGAACCAATCAACACCAAAAGCAGTAGAGGACAGAAAATAATTAAAATCAGAGCTGAAATCAAGGAAATTGAAACAAAAGAAACAAATAAAAAAAGTGACAAAACAAAGTTGGCTCTTTGAAAAAATTAATAAAATTATTAACCCTCAGCCAAGCTAAGAAAGAGAGAGAAAACTTAAATTCCTAAAATTCATGATAACAAAGGAAATATCACAATAGACATTACTGAAATACATATGATAATCAGAACCTATTTTGAAAATTTATACTCTAATAAAATAGAAAATCTTAAAGACATTGATAAATTTCTAGAGACATGTGGCCTACCCAAATTGAATCAGGAAGACATAGAAAATTTAAACAATTGCAAGCAATGAAATTGAAGATGTAATCAAAAACCTACCAAGAAAGAAAGGACCAGACATATTCTCAGCTCTGTTCTCCCAGACCTTCAAAGAAGAATTAACACCAATCCTTCTCAAATTATTCCATAAAATAGAAAAGATGGGAACCCTTCCAAACTCATCCTATGAAGCTAGTATCACCCTGATACCAAAATCAGACAGACACATCAAGGAAATATACTGGAAAATTTGAATACAACAACATATTAAAAAGATAGTGTACCATGATCAAGTGGGGTTCATCCCAGTGATGCAAGGATGGTTCAACATATGGAAATCAATAAACGTAATTCATCACATCAATAGAATAAATACAAGAATCACATGATTATCTCAATAGATGCAGAAAAACCATTTGACAAAATATAACTCCCATTTATGTTCAAACCACTAGAAAAACACTAGGAATATACCTCACTATAAAAGCTATATATGTTAAACCCAAGGCCAACATCATTGTAAACAGAGAAAAATTGAAAGCATTCCTTCTGAAAACTGGAACAAGACAGGGATGTCCTCTTTCACCACTTTTATCAACAGTCCTGGAAACTCCTGCCAGAGCAATTAGATGAAAGAAATGAAAGGGATATGAATAGGAAAAGAAGAACTCAAACTATTTCTATTTGCTGACAACATGATTGTATACGTAGAAAACCCAAAAAACTACACCAGAAAACTTCTAAAACTCATAAATGAATTCAGCAAAGTAGCAGGATATAAAATTACACCCAAAAATCAACTGTGCTCCTACACATCAATGATGAATCAACTGAAAGAGAAAATAGGAAATCTATCCCATTCAAAACAGCCTTAAAGAGAATAAGATATCTGGGAATCAATCTAACAAAAGAAGTGAAGACTACAGAAACACTACGTGAGAACTACAGAACACTAAAGGGAAAAATTGAAGAAGGCCTTAGAAGGTAGAAAGATCACCCAAGCTCTTGGATAGGCAGAATTGATACTGTTAAAATAGCCATCCGACCAAAAGTGCTATGCAGATTCAATGCAATTCCAATTAAGGTTCTGAATGAGGTTCTTCATAGAAATAGAAAAAGCAGTCATGAAATTCACTTGGAAAAATAAGAGGCACAGAATAGCCAAGGCAATCCTCAGCGAGAAAAGTGAAGCAAGAGGCAACACAATACCAGACTGTAAATGATACTATGGAGCCATGGTAACCAAAATGGCAAGATATTGGCACCAAAACAGACAGGAAAACCAATGTTACAGAGCAGAAGGCACAGTGACAAACTCACACAAATACAGTTCTCTCATACTAGTCAAACGTGCCGTAAATATACATTGGAGAAAGAGAGCTTCTTCAACAAATGGTGCTAGGAAAACTGGAAATCCATGTGTAACAACACGAAATTAGACTCCTATCTCTCACCTTGTACGAAACTCAACTCTAAGTGAATCAAGGACCTAGGCATTAGACCAGAGACCCTGGGCATGCTAGAAGAAAAAGTAGGCCCAAATCTTCATCATGTTGGCTTAAGAACTGAATTCCTCAACAAGACTCCTAAAGTGCAAGAAGTAAAATCAAGAAACAATAAATGGGATGGTATCAAACTAAAAAGCTTCTTCACAGCAAAGAAAACAATCAAGAATGCAAAGAAAGAACTACAGAATGGGGGG
>JAJEJO010002644.1:455332-469812 GCA_020662805.1 Glaucomys volans
AAAAAAAAAAAAAAAAAAAAAAAAAAAAAAAAAAAAAAAAGCCCAAATAGCCCAATCAATAACTGGAAAAAGGAAGTAAACAGAGACTTCATAGAAGAAATACCAATGGTCAACAAATACATGAAAAAATGCTCAACATCACTAGCAATTAGAGAAATGCAAATTAAAGTTACACTGAGATTTCATCTCACTCCAGTCAGAATGGCAATTATCAAGAATACAAGTAACAATAAATGTTGGGAAGACTGTGGGGAAAAGGTACTCTCATACATTGCTAGTGGGACTGCTAATTGGTGCAACCACTCTGGAAAGCAGCATGGCGATTCCTCAGAAAACTTGGAATGGAACCACTATTTGACACAGTTATCCCACTCCTCAGTATATATCCAGAGTCTTAAAATCAGCATACTACAGTGACACAGCCACATCAATGTTCATAGCAGTTCAATTTCACAGTAACTAAGCTATGGAACCAACCTAAGTGCCCTTCAATAGATCAATAGATAAAGAAAATGTAGTGCATATACACAAGGGAATATTACTCAGCCATAAAGAAAAATGAAATCATAGTATTTGCCAGTAAATGGATGGAACTGGAGAATATCATGCTAAGTCAAATAAGCCAATCTCGAAAACCAAAATTTGAGTGCTCTCTCTGATATGTGAATGCTGCCTCACAATAGGAAGGGGAGAGGGAGGAATGGAGGTTTACAGATTGGATGGGAATGGGAAAGACAGTGGAATGCGTCGGACATTACCTTCCTATGTTCATGTATGAATACGTGACCACTGTAACTCCACATCACGTACACCACGGAATGGGCAGTTACACTCCATGTATGTATGATGTGTCAAAATGCAGTCTACTGCCGTGTATGGCTAAAACGAACAACTTTTTAAAAAAGAATTAAAACTGTCCCAAGAATGAGGTCACAAAACTCTTCAGTCTGGGGTACGTGAGGCCCGAGATGCAGTCACCAAGGTCCACAGCAGGTCCCTACAGACTCCCCAACACCATGAAGATAACGATAAGCTCTACGCAAGCCTTTTCCTGCTCACTTCCCTTCCTTGCCTGGGACGTTCAGCCCAAGTGAGCAGAGGCTCATGGGAGCTCCTGTCAACCCACGAAACTGCAGCAGTCCCCCCGCTGAGACTCCCTCTTGTTCTTTTTTTATCTATAAAACCAGAAGCCGTGGGTGTCATCTTGGAGCACTTGGCAGGGCCTTGAGGATACCTGCTTTCTGGTGGCCGTGCTCACACCTCGTTCTGACACTCGGTGGGTCTCCCCCTGCCTTCCACATGAAAGATCATGAGTTGAACTGTCCTAAGTCTGCGATGCGACCATCTGTACTGGGTGACCTTGCCACATTACAAAGGAGCCTTAGGAAGTTTAAGTAACTTGCCCATGTCACACAGTGGAGCTCGGATTTGTATTTCTGCTATCACTTTCTGTTGTCTCTTGTCCTTTGATGCTAGCTGGCAGAAGTTTTGAAAGAAGTTTCCATAAGAGTTTGTGGAGGAAGGGGAAGGCCTGTAGCAGCTTGTCTGAGGTCGATTGAAAAATGTGTGGTGATCAGCTCTAGGAGGTGAAAGAAGACCCACAATAAAGGCTTCTATGGGATGGAACTGCAGAACAATCCAGCAAATAGTTAAAGAAGTTCTGGATCAATTATTGCTTGGATCTGTCAGTCAGGGGCAGGAAGTGAGGGGCTGAAGCAATGCACTTCCAAGAAATTGTAATGCTTCCCAGAATTATTTCTAGCCACTTGTCAAATTCTTATGACTGGAAAAAAGTCCATTAGCGTTTTCATCATCCACAGGCCCCTTCCCGCTACAGGACAATGGAAATACTAATTTCTTTTGTAAAGGACTCTCTTGGGCCCCTCTGTTGAAAGTAGAGAGACATAAAATAAAGAGCAAAATGATAAGAAATGCTTGCTGAAGAGCTTGGCCCTCTAGCCCAGAGGGGGAGCAGTGCCTTGCATGCCAGAGACCCTGGGTTCCATTCCCAGCACAGCAGAAAGGAAGGCGGGGTGGGGCGTGGGGGACTCAGGAAGCAACAGAGGAGGTGACAATCAGAGCACATCAGGGAGGCATCAGGGTGGTTCCACTGTCAGCTTTCAATAGCCACCACTTGGTGTTATTGTCCCCAAAACACCTACTATGGGCTGATATCTAGTCATCTGACTTCAGGCAGGGCCAGGCTCTGGAGGGGATCAACAGGTCTCCCCCGCCTTTGCTCTGCTGGCTCTCAGACCCTGCTCACCACCAGGCTGTCTTCCCAGGTTGCTCTAGCTACCATTTTGCATCCCACCAGCAAGAAGGGAGTGCTCATCACTCCACAAGCTCTCTGGCATTTGACCTGGCCAGCGTGCAGGACCTGGGCCATTCTCAGGGTGCAGGGTTGTATTGCACAGCCCCTTGTCCTGGTGTGCATTTCCCTGATGACCCACCACATGGATCTTCTTTTCACATGCCCATTTGTCACTTGCAGCTCTTCCTTGGTGAGGTTTCTGTTAAGGTCTTTGTCCTTTTTCTCTGTGTTTTTGTTGAGTTGTAGGAGTTCTTTGTGTGTACTGTATACTGATCCTTCATCAGATGAGTCTTTTGCCAATGTTTTCTCCCAGTCTGTGGCTTGGGATCTTATCTCTTGACCTCGTCTTTCACAGAGCAGCAGGTTTAGTTTTAATAAAATCCTGCTTGTCGATAACTTCTGTCATGGATCATACCCTTGGGGTTCTAAAAAGTCATCTCCATATTGAAGGCATCTAGATATTTTTCTATGTCATCTACTAGGAGTTTTATAATTTCATGTTCTATTTTTATGGCTATGATCCATTTTGAGTTAACTTTTTGTGAAGGTTTTAAGGTCTCTGTCTGGATTCTTCTTTTAATTTTTTTGCAGTAGATGTTGTGTTTTCTAGAACCATTTGTTGGAAATACTGTCTTTGCTCCCTTGTCAAAGATCAGCTGGCTATGGTGAGTGTTTACTTCTGGGCTCTCTATCTTCCTCTTCCACTGCTGTGTTTGTCTCCTTTTTACCCAACAGCATGCTATCCTGGTTACTGCAGCTTTATAAGTTTTTACGTCAGGTACTGTCAGCCTTCCAACTTTGTTCTGCTCTTCAATATTGTGTTGACTCTTCTGAGGCCTCTCCATAGAAACTTTAGAATCACCTCTAGAATAAACTGGTAAATTTTGATTTGGATTGCATTGAATCTATAGATCAAGTTGGGAAGAATTTATAACTTGGCAATACTGAGTCTTCCTATCCATGAATATAGAATTTATTTCTATTTATTTAGTCCTTTTATTTCATTTATCAGGATTTTGCAGTTTTCTTTACATACATCTTATATGTATTTTGTTAGTCTTATACCTAAGTACATAATTTTGGGATACTAATGTAAATCGTGTTCTTGATTTCAAATTCCATTTGCTCACTATTGATATAGAAGAAAGAGACAGTGGACTGGGGATGTAGCTCAGCGTAAAGAACTTGCGTTGGGTTTGGTCCCTAGTATTGCAAAATAAATAAATGAAAATTTAAAAAGAAAGAGATAGTATGTTTTGTATTATCCTTGAATCCTACAACACGGCTGTAATCACTTATTAGTCTCAGGAGTTTTAATGGGTTCTTTCAGATTTTTTTTTAACAATTGATGATTTTGTTATCTGTGAACAATGAAAATTTTATTTCTTTCTTGCTACATGCTTTTTTAATTTCCTTTTCTTATCTTATTGCATTAGCCAGGTCTTCCAGTATGATGTTGAAAAGAATGCTGAGGGGGGGTATCCTGACTTTGATCATGATCATGTAAAAGCCTTTTAGTTTCTCACTATTAAGTATGATGCTAGTTTTAGAAATTTTAGTAGCTATTGTTTAACAAATTAAGAAAATGTTTTTGCTTTGAAGTTGAGCAAATTACCCTAGATTACTGAGAGTTTTTGTCATGAATAAGTGCTTGTATCAGTCAGGGTTTTCTAGAGGAACAGAATCAACAGGAATTATGATTATAAAAAGGGGATTTATTAGATTGGCTTGTACAACCAGAAGCTGGATAGTCCACAACGACTGTCTGCAGCTGGAGAGCTGAAAGAACCAGCAGCTGGGTAGTCCAAGAGGCGGAAGCCCCAGAACAAGAAGGATCAACAGTACTACCCTAGTCTGAGACTAAGGCTTCTGGAAACTACCTGGAGAATCACTGGCAGAGTCCACTTTGGAAGAGTGAAGAAGCAAGAGTCTGATATCCTCAGATGATCAAAGCAGCAATCAGGAGCCTGTTCAAGAAGAGCTGAGCTTGCATCTGCATCTGCCTCCTTGTTCTTCCAGCTTTTATTGCCTCCTGTTGGGCCATGCCACCCACGCTTAGGGAGGGTCTCCATTTCAGTTCCTATCCCACATTCCAGTCATTCCTAGATACACCCTCATGGACACACCCAGAAGCCTCTTAAACATCAGCATCTCTTAATACAATCAATTGACAATTCACACTAACCATTACAGTGCTGGATTTTGTCAAATGTTTTTTCTGTGTCTATTGATATGATTATGGGTTTCTTCTTTCCCCTGTTTATGTGATGAATTATATTGACTGGTTTTGCATATTGAACCAGTCTTGCATATCTTGGATAAACCTCACTTGGTCGTGGTATATAATTCATTTTATGCATTGTTAGATTCTATTTGCTAATATTTTGTTGAGGATTTTAGCATCAATGTTCATGACAGATATTGATCCATTGTTTTCTTTTTTATGTAATGTCTGTCTGGTTTTATTAGGGTGATGATGGTCTCATAGAATGAGTTAGGAAGTATTCCTTTTGCCTATCCTCTGAATAATATTTTAGAGAATTGGTATGGTTTCTTCTTTAAATATTTGGTAGAAATCACCAGTAAACCTATCTGGGCTTGGGTGCTTTTCATTTTGAAAGGTTCTTAATTATCTATTTAGTGTAATTAGTAGATACAGGACTAATCAGATTGTTTATTTCTTCTTATGTGAGTTTTGGTAGATTATGTGTTTTGAAGAATTGGCCCATTTCAACAACTTCATCAGATTTGTTGTTTCTGTATTCCTTAATTATTCTGATAGTGCACAGAGAATCTGTAGTGAATCCATCTCTTTCATTTCTAATCTTTGTAGTTTTGTCCTTTTTCCTTTGTCCTTTGTCTTAGAGACTTATTGATTTTTATTGTTCTTCCTGAAGAAATGACTTTTGGATTCATTATTTTTCTCTGTTGATTTCTTGTTTTCAATTTCATCAATTATTGCTCAAATTCTTGTCTATTTTCTTCTGAATACTTTAGATTTACTTTTTCTTTTTCTAGTTTCCTAATGCGCAAGCTTAGATGATTGATTTCCAATCTTTTTTTCTAATATGTGTATTCAAGGCTATAAATAACTCTATCCCTCAAATTTTGATAAGTTGCATTTTCATTTTTATTTAGTTCAAAATATTTAAAATTTATCTTAAGATTTCTTCGTTGACCCATGTGTATCAAGAAATATTTTGTTTAATCGCCACAAATGTGGGGATTTTTCTAGTTCTTTCTATTGTTAATCTCCAGTTTCATTCTATTGTGGTATGAAAATATATTGTTTTAGTCTGTTTTTTCATTGTTGATGAGCAAATTTTAGAGGAGGAAAAGTTTATTTGGTGCTTATGATTTCAGGGATCTCAGTTCATATACAGCTGGCTCCATTGCTCTGGAGAAGAGAAAAGCAGCTCTGGACATGACAATCAGGAAGCAGAAGGAGCATTCAACTCATCAGGGACAAAATGCGTACACCAGTCACATGCCCCCAGGCACCCACCTCCTCCAGCCACACCCTACCTGCCTATAGTTACCACCAGTTAATCCATGTCATTGGATGAATGCATTGTTAGGTTAAGGTTCTCATAATGCAATAATTTTACCTCTGAACTTTCTTGCATTTTCTCACACATAGCTTTGGGGGAACACCTCATATCTAAACCATAACAGCCTGTTCTCCTCAACTCTTCTTCTTAACCCTCACATCTAAACCACAACACATATATTATATCATTTGTAATCTTCTAAATTTGTTAAGGAGTATTCTGTAGCTCATGATGTGGTCTATCTTTTTTTTTTTTTTTTTGGTACTGGGGATTTAACCCAGGGACGTTCCACCATTGAGCCACATCCCCAGCCCTATTTTGTATTTTATTTAGAGACAGAGTCTCACTGGGTTGCTTAAGACCTCGCTAAGTTGCTGAGGTTGGCTTTGAACTCATGATCCTCCTGCCTCAGCCTCCCAAGTGCTGGGATTACTAGTGTGTACTACTGCACCCAGCGATGTGGTCTATCTTGATGGATGTTCCATGTGAGCTTCAGAGGAATGTGTATTCTGTGTTTTGGATGAAATAGTCCATAGATATCAATTTTTATCCAGTTGATTAATGGTGTTGTTGAGTTTAGCCATGCCATTATTGATTTTCTCCCTGCTGGATTTGTTCATGTCTGATAGAAGGATATTGAAGGCCTCAGCTATGATAGTGGATTTGTCATTTTGTGCTCAATCTCCTGTTAGTTTTTGCCTTATGTATTTTGATCCTCTATTGTTAGGCACATACATGTTAAGAATTGTTAGGTCTTCTTGGAGAACTGACTGCTTTATCACCTTCTTTATCCCTAATCATCTTCCTTGCTTAGAGGTCTCTGTAGCTGCTCCTGCCTTCTTTTGATAAGTGTTAGCATGGCATATTTTTATCCATCCATTTACTTTTTTAGAAAATTACATAGGCACATTATAATACTTATCATCATCAATTTACTTATAAGTTATATATGTCTTTATATTTTAAACAAACTTCTTTTAGGCAACTTCTAGTTGGTCTTGTTCCTGATCCATTCTGACAATCTCTGTCTTATAATTGGTGCACTTAGGCCATTAATATTAAAAGTGATTATCAATATTTGATTAGTATCTGTCATATTTATTACTGCTTTCTATTTGTTGCTCTTGTTCTTTCTTTCTGTCTTCCATTCTTTTTCTGCTGTTTGTGGTTTTAATTAAGACTTTTATACAATTTCATTTTCTCTCTTTTCTTAGCCTAAGAGGGCTGTGTTTCTTTTCTTTTCCTTTCATTGCTGTGGATCAGTGGCTGTCCTAGAGTTTGCAATATACGTTTATTACTAACTCAAGTTCACATTCAAACACTATTGTTAATATGAGCACCTCATAATGACATCATCATCCTAACTCCTCCTTTGCATCCCTTGCATTCTGGCTTCACTCATTTCCCTATACAAAGCATGCATAATCATACACATGCCAAGATATATACACAAAGATGCTTGACTGACACATTGTGGCTACTACTAACTTGAAGAAGTTGTTTTGTTAGATAAATTAAAATGCAAATTTTTATTTTACCCTTACTTATTCCCTCTTTAGTGCCCTTTCCTTCTTTGTGCCGATCTGGGTTTCTGACCATGTTATCTTTCTTTCTCTATGAAGAACTTTTCTAACATTTCTTACAAGAAAAATCTGTTGGCAACAAACCCCCTCACTGCATGTTAATCCAAGAAAATCCTTGCTCTAGTTTGGACCTTGAATGTCTGTGAAAGGCCCATGTGTTAGAGTGTTGGTCCAGCAGGGTCACTATTTAGGTGGTGGAGCCTTGAGGAGGTCCAAACTTTTTGTCTCAATAGTTTAGATGTCTTTAAATGTTTTATTCCACTGTTTTTGCTTGTATGGTTTCCAAGGAGAAATCAGGAGTAATTCCCTTCTTTGTTCATTAATAGGTAATTTTTTTCTTTTGACATTCATGAGCTTTTCTTTATCTTTGATTTTCTATAGTTTAAAAATGACATGTTAGATGTGGATTGGGGTGGCATTTACCCTATGTGGTGTTGCTCACTGAGTTTCCTGGCTTTATGTCTGACATCAACTTGGGGGACAGTCATCATTGTTTCAAACCTTTCTTTGATTCTTTCCCTTCTCCTTCTCTTTCTGGAGTTCCTACTCCACATAGTAACATACTTTGTGATCATTTTGTGGATATTCTACTGCTGTGTGTGTGTTTGTGCTCTTTGCTTTTCAGCTTCAGAGGTTCTGTGGATGCTTCCTCAAGCCCAGAGACTCTTTCCTCAGCCCTGACCTGCCTACCATCAGCCCATGGGAGAGCATCCTTATCTCTTCCCCGATGTTTTTGATTGGCAGGTTTCTCTCCGGTTCTTAGCACCTCCATCTTTCTGCTTACACTACCCATCTGCTCTTGTAGGCAGCCTCCTTTTAGAGCTTTTAGCATATTAATAAATATTGCCTTAAATTCCTGGTCTAATAAGTCTGACATTCCTGCCATGTCTGTTTCTGATGCTTTCTCCACCTCCTAATTCCAGGGTTTTTGCTATTATACCTTGTAATTTTTTTCTTGGTACCTGAACATGACAAGCCAGGATATGGAACGTTGAGTGGCAGCAGCAGAGTTCTGGGGTCCCATGATGGAGTCCCAGTCTTTCATCCACCCTGTGCTTGGACTGTGGACCTGCTAAGATCTTCTTGGTCCCTCCCACCCCCTGGGAGCACAGAGGTTGGCTAGAGCTGTTGGACTGGGTGTTTCCTTTCCCCAGGCAGGTCAGGCTCTGGGTCACTGGGTTCCCCAAAGGCGGCCTTGTGGAGAACTGGATGCAGGGGCAAGTTTCCCCTCTGACCGCTGGAAGAACAATGGATTTTCCTCCATGTCTCACTGTGGGCACCGGGTTAGGCTCTGGAGGGAAAGTTCACAACAGCGTGGGGACCCAGGCTGCCTGTCCCCAGCTTAATGCTCAGGGTCATTGCACTGAGCCTCCCGTGGCTCACCAACAGTGGGTCAGTTTTCCCAACCCTGCGCTGGTTTCCCCGACAGCTGGATTCGGCTTTGGCAGGTCCTGTGTCCCTGCACCATCATCGCCTTTCCAATCTCCCCACATTCTCACCCGCATTCTAGGTCCAAGAGGAGCTCTGAATTTTTCATCCTGTTCAGCTTTGGACTTCATTAGGAGGGAGTGGAGCCTCTCAGTCTCCGTACACACACAACTAGAAGCCAAGAGGTCCTTGGTATTTAAAAATATAAAAACAACTGCAAAGTCCATCAAAAGAGAATTTCAAACTAAAAATTTTTGCCATCCCTAAAAAAATGTAATGTGGACGTCCTTAAAAGCATATGACAAGGACAGTTGAAAAGCAGCATATCACAGCAGATCCCATTTTGTTGAGTGTGTGTATTTTTAAGTTCACGTGTATTTCTGTAAGAAAAAAGTGTGTAACGAAGATTTGCTCTCGGGTGCACATTTTCGACGAACTGCGTTTCACTTCTCACCTGGCTGTCACGGGTTGTACGAAGGCTGTATAATGGTCACATGTGACTTGTGATGAGACATAGACAGAGGCAGCTTTGGTAGAGGGCATTGAAAAGCCCTCACTGCAGAGTGGCTCCATCTCATTTGCTGAGTCACAGTTGGTGGCACCACACACATGATGTCACCACACACGATGTCACCAGCTATGGCACCCACTTCTCAGAGACAGCTCTCCATGGGATCTGAGTGTCTTGGCAGGCAGTGGAAAACCTGAGCCTGCATTTAGTTTCCTGTTTGTCTTGCTTGCCTGAAACCTTTGTCCCAAACTCAGAAACCAGTTGCTCAGATCATTTTGTCAACTTGATCCACTAAGTTTGATACCCTGGCATAT
This sequence comes from Glaucomys volans, assembly GCA_020662805.1. NCBI lineage: Eukaryota > Metazoa > Chordata > Mammalia > Rodentia > Sciuridae > Glaucomys > Glaucomys volans. The sequence goes on from JAJEJO010002644.1 coordinate 465,034, forward strand.
ACTGGGCCTTTAAGGAGCTCTGGAGAGCCTCGGTCATTAGAACGTGACTTCCCAGCCTCACACACCATGGCGGAAAGCACTGTGCTAATATAAAGACCACCTGGCATTAGATTCCAAGAAGGAAACACGATGTTTCTATGTTCACCTCTGCAGTCTCCTGTCACTGAAAGCTGTGTGTCGCTCAGACCTTTCTCTGCTTCAAAAGCCAGGAGCTGAGGTCGGAGCTCAGTACACACAGGTGGAAAGAAAAGGTGATTGACGACATCCATTTCTGCATTTTAAAAGACTTTTTATAAAGGTCTTTTTTTGTACATTCTCTATCTTGTGTGACATTCTTCTAAATCCTTTTTAGGAGCTCAGCAAAGCGGGGCCCCTAGATAAGGCCCATCCAGCTCTGCAGGTAGGGCTGCTGGAAGGCTGTCAGCATTGACACAGAGGCCACGGGGGGCTGTGTGTGTGTGTGTGTGTGTGTGTGTGAGAGAGAGAGAGAGAGAGAGAGAGAGAGAGAGAAAGAGAGGGAGAGAGGGAGAGGGGGACTGAGAGCTACCTGATGACTTGCCTCTTTCCCCCTTTCTGGAAACGCTGGTCTGTCCCGCAGCTGGGCTCCTGGGGGCGCCCTGTGTCCTCAGGTGAACGCAGGTCTGGCTGCACCAGCCTGAGAATCCCAGCTCCCTAGACCCTGATGGGCACCCGCGCAGGCCCAGGCCAGGGCCGAGCGTGAGAACTGAGCTCTCCCTCCCATGCCCTCCCCATCTGCTCCATTTCCTTTTGAACATTTCACATGTGGCCTTGAATGACTGATCTGTGACCTAGCTCTACACCTCTGTGGTGACATCCTCCAGCCCCCAATTCCAAATTGCCAGGAAATGCATTTCTGAGTGGCTCTGCCATCTTCAAAGCCAGGACACTCAGCTCTGGGGTGGTGGACCAATAGGTGGGTTACCCTCGATCAGGCTCCATCCCTAGCTCCCTGGCCCTGCTCAAGTGGCAGAGTCCCTGTGCTGAGGGACCTGGGTAGGTTCGAGGCTTTTTGCTCAGTCCTTAGAGAGAACAGTGGGTGGACCTGACAGGAAGTGGCACTTGGGTGCTGTTGCCTTCTCAGTCTAGACTGCCCAAGACCCATCCCCACTACTCCTTCCTTTCCTCTTGTATGAGTTGCCATAACAAACAATTCCAAAATTTAATGGGTTAATGCAATGGATATTTATTTAGCTCATGAACTTACAGTCCAGCTAAGCAGTCCTGTCCTGGCTATGGACTGCTGGTGGTCAGGGGGAGCCACTGGTGGAGAATGGCCTCACCCATGGTGTGGCAAGAGGCTGGATGTCCACCATGATGCAGGGAGGGGCAGCTGAGCTGGGTGTCATTCCTCAGCAGGCCAGTCTGGGTTTGGTCACAGCAGAAGCAAGGGTCCTGCCCTGGCTCCACCTCACAGCTCTGTCCTCTGGATTCTCTGTCCTCTGCCCAGATGCCCGGGCCAGTCTCCCCGTTAGCACCTGTCACTTTCTTTCCTTCCAATACACCCAAGAGTGTTGACCATATGCCCTCCTCCCTGGGTTAAGTAAAATTACAGGACACCCTGATATTCAACTACTAAATAAACAAAAAAATATTTTAAGCGTAAGTATAGCCCAAATGTTGTATGGGGCATACTTACACTAGATTATTTGCTGTTTATCTAAAATTCAGGTTTAACTGGTGCCCTATATTTTATCTGGCTTCTGTTCCCTCTTATGACCCTCCCCAGCCCAGCCTAACTGGAAGGAGGGGGCCCTGTCTTCCAGGGCATGTCAATGACCCTCTGCAACCAGCAGGGGGCAGGGCTAGCCTTTGGTGATGGGCAGTGGGTGTGGGACCAGCATCTGTCAGGCACACTGGTCTCTCCAGGAAAAAGGTTTGTGATTGAAGGTGGGCTGTGGCTTCCTGCTATCTCAGGGCCCCCAATTACTCTGAGAAACACCCGCCTCACACAGAGCTCCACCATAGACTCATGAGATTCAGGTTGCAGCGTCCGTCTTGCTGGAAGTAATGCTGAAGTCCGTGGACCGGGCGCTCTGGGTGTTACTTGATCATCCAGTGCCTGGATGTTTACAGACACACCCACTGGAAGCCCACAGCTGAATTCAGAACTCAGACTGGGGAGCTTTGCCCGAAGGTGCTGCCTGCAGACCTGTGGGCCAGCTGGACGTGGCCTGTTCTCTGGTTGTCCCCACTCAGGGATAGGTCGACTGTCTCCCTCGCTAACACCTCTATATCCTACAGCAGTGGGTCAGGCTGGCCAAGCTGACCTGACCACCCTTCTCTGCCTCTAGGGGATGTCTTGCTTGCTTACCTGGGCCACTCCACACATTCAGCAGGAGGCAGGGGCAAACATACCCTCTCTCTCTCTGCTTTATCATTACGTCCTCCTCCCTCCTTCCTTCATCTCCCACCTGGCTTCCTATTTTGGATCATCTTAGTGGAAAGACCCAAGATTTGGGTTTGGACTTTGGGGAAAGAGCGCCTTTAGCCTCCGGCATCCATCAGGGAGTCTGACTCAGTGGACTAGTGTGTAGAGCAAGACCAACGCCATATTGTGTGAGGAGTGTATTATCTAAGTGATGTGTTACTTGACTGTAGTGTGATGTCATACGCAAATGAGCGAACCCTAAGCTGGTGTAGACGATATGCTGATACGCAAATGAGCGAACCCTAAGCTGGTGTAGACGATATGCTGATATGCAAATGAGCGAACCCTAAGCTGGTGTAGATGATATGCTGATACGCAAATGAAAGAACCATAAGCTGGAGTGCTGTGATAATGAGTGTGGGGAACGGTTCGGGGAACCCTGAACGGTTGAAGGAGGCAGAGCATTTGCCATCACTGCGCTGACGGCCACTCTGCTCTCCAACAACTCTGCGTCCGGAGGAACTGTGTGACCCGAGTGACAACATCAATAAAAAGCCTTGGAGCGCCAGCTAGCTGTGGTGAGTCGTTTGTGTCTTCCCGGGAGGGCCCCCGCTAGCTGCGACATCGTCCCAGAACGAACCAGGCAGGTCACGTCGGAGGAGTTGACCCGGCTGCTCACGACAACGAGGGTTTGGTAAATGATCTTGGTTCAGAGCCACAGTCCACAGTATGAGGAGCCTTGGCCTTCCCTTTTCCTTTTGCATGTTGCTCATACGTGACCACTGGGACCCTGCAGGGGAGCGAGGGCTGGGGATTGCAGTAGCACACGGTGTTCCCAGATCCCTGTCCTCTCAGTCTTGGAGCACACTGCTTTCCAACACCCAGGAAGTAAAGACAAAATAAACACCCTTTTCTTCAATGCCGAAGGATCCAGAAAAGAGGTCAGAACGTATCTTAGTGCTGAGGGTCACCTCACACAGTGGAGAGCCTGGTGGCTAAGTTGACACCCCTTTCTTGCTTCCTGATGGGCAGGCCTGGGGGTTGAGCTTCATCTCTAGTGCATACGCTATCTCTAGGGAATGCAGCTCCCTGTCCCCACCCCCTGTCCCCACCCTGGGTGTGTGCACAGTCCTCCTGGCAGTTGACTGGCATGCCTCCCTGGACTCCTGCTGCTTGCTGCTCCCCCATGCTCCCCACAATGGCATTGCCCCATCCTCGCCCCCTTCTCTTCACTGCATGTGGTGTGGAGCCCCTCCCTGGTCCAGCCTTCTCTCCAGGTGAGCCAACCTCTGAGCAGGGACAGCTCAGAGCATGTCCTTTTGCTGACAGCCCAGACCAGGCACTGTGAAGGGAGAGCTGTGTTCCTTCCTCCTGATGTCCTCTTTGCCTTTTACTATGACCTTACTCAAAGGACACTTGTGGTGACCACAGTGGATTTGTCCTAGGAGACCGGGACATCAGAGCTGTGGTCATCTTCAACTTTCTAACCAGGGTTAACTGCAGATCTGAGCTGATGGCAGAGTGGCGAGAGCCGCGGTGGGCTTGGCCCTCCCTCCAAGCAGGGCTTCTCCGCGTTGGCCATACCCAAGGCCACCTTTATTAGCATCTTGGCACCCACAAGCTGGTCTGCATGCACCCCGCAGTACAGGCTGTTGCTCCCTCCTGTTCTGCAGGGAGAGAGAGCCCTCCTGGCCTCCCACCCGGTCACCCTGCAGCTGGGTTCACGACTTTGCCCAGGAAGAGCAAGCTCTGGGTGGTCACCTCCCAAAGCAGCAGCAGGAAGGGCCTGTTGAAATGGGCGTGAGGGGCCCACGTGGTGTTCAGGGGCGGGGGCTGGGAGAGGAGGCCAGAGGCGGCCCCAGCCTCAGTTCCCTTCTCGTTCATGTCCACCACCGCCTTGTGGGACACCTAGAGGGAGAGAAGAGTCAGAGACAGTCTGAAGTCAGGGGACTTGGAGGGCAGAGGCCTCCTCTGGGCACTGGGGAGATGGGATGGAGCCACCTGCCTAGGAAGCAGCTCGGCCTTCACCTTCCTTCCCTCCCTTCTCCATTTTCTCTCTCCTGAGGGTTCACCCTGACTTGCTGTCAGAAAGACAAATGGGTCTGAGCAGGACTAGGGTGGCCCAGGTGTGCTCCTGGCTGCGCTTCCAACTGCAAGGCCAGGGCCCAAGCCTGGAGGCCACTGTTCTTCTGTGTCAGCCTCAGCCCAGCCTTCTTGTCTTCCGATGGCTTGCTCAGCCTGCCTCGGCGGTCTCAGAGAGCTCAGGGATGCCCAGCCCCCTACAGCTTCCGTGTGAGGATCTTCTTTTCTAACTCATTTTCACACAACGTCCCAGGAAGAAAGGATTCTTTTTCTTTTTCTTTCTTTCTCTCTCTTTTTTTTTTTTTTTT
>JAJEJO010002644.1:470212-527414 GCA_020662805.1 Glaucomys volans
AGGCCCTAAGCAACTCAGTGAGACCCTGTCTCTAAATAAAATACAAAATAGGGCTGGGGATGTGGCTCAGTGGCCAACCGTCCCTGAGTTTAATCCCTGGTTCCAAAAAAAAAAAAGACATTGTTTCTTTTCTTTCTTTGCCCTATTGCTACACAACACAGGTGCATGTGCACACACACACACACACACACACGCACACACATGCAGGTGCACACACGTGCAAACACACCCACTCTGTGTCCCTAATCAAAGCTCAGGGAGGGGCCTTGGCCGCCTCCCCACCAGTGAAAACTTGCATTCTTATTCCCAAATATCAGCTCTGCCCTCCTGCTGCCAACACTTTCCCACTCCATGTGCCTCGGGCCACCTGTCATGCAGAACACAGCCCCCCCTCCATTGTCATGAAAGCGGAACTCACTCTAGCAAATGGCCTGTGTGCTGCCATGACAAAGGCCAGGCATGGGCTCGGGTGTTAGGAGCCACTGTGCATTCTATCTTGTTTCCCCCTCTTCTGTGAGGAGGGCATGTCCCAAACAGGGGCTCCTTCTTTCACCTACATCCTGGAAGAAAGCAGTCATGGGAAGCAGATATGTAGCTGACGGCAATGACCTGTTTCTGACGTGTAATATGAATGGGAAACAAGCCTTTGGTTTGGTTAGGCTCCAAGATGCAGGGGCTGTTTGTTACTGCAGCAGAACTGAGTGACATACCTCCTGCTTATGCCCCACTGTTATCCATAGCTATAACAAGGCAGGTAAAGTCTCACAGCTGCCCTAATAAGAGGACATACTAGGAATCAAAACAAAGCTATTCCACACCTGGGAAATTTCTGGCCGCATGGGTGATCTCCAGTGAGCATCTGCTCTATTCAGAACACTTTATTTGTGCATGAAGAATACACATCTAGGAGAAGGGGAGGTGGGAAGGGCGCTGTCCATGAAAAGAAGCTGTAAAGATTGTGGTTTTGCAGACCCAGTCTAGGAGAAGACTGGGGAACTTGATTTCCCACTATCTGAGAATCGAGAGGCCCTTCACCCCACCACACCCATGCACATCCACAGCCTTACCCTGGAGATGGTCTTGTTGAGCCACCCGGTGATCCCTGAGAAGTCTGCATCCAAGCTGAATATGCTGGTGAGCCCCAGGTGGGGAAGGATCTCTTCCAGGTTATACATGGCAGAAATCGAAAACCTTGGCAGGTGCAAATCCAACAGGCTGGGGAGAGAACCAGAGAAAGGGCACCATCTTGTTGTGGATGCTGTCCTTGCCTGTCCATTGGCAGACTGCGTGGTGGAGAGGCAAGTGTTTCCCAATGTGGGGGCCGAGCAGTCCCCCATGACACACCGGCTCTGGCGGAGACTCCACCTCCTGTAACCAGAGCTCCCTCCCTGCAGGCCTCAGGGAGCGTCTAGGGTTGGAGCTGAGACAGCTCCTGACCTGGCCACCTGTCCTCTTCGTCCCATCTGTGGAAGGCTCTCCAGCTGCCATACCTGGAGTAGGTTTTTGAACGGCGGAACTGATGGAACCCACAGAATGGTGGTGTGAAGTCCGAGCTGTCAACATTTCCCACCCCCACATCTCATTCTCCTGCAATTTCTGTGGCCCAACCCCCAAACCACATCCTCCCTCCATCTCCTGGCCTTCCCCTCGCGCAGGCCACCACCATCTCCCATCGGTCTGAGCTTGCTTCCTCATCTGTGAGATGGCAGAGATGTCCATTCCATGGGTCTGCTGTGAGGATCTGGTGGCAGAGCAGGTATGTAAACTGTGACTCACGAAGGATCAGAATAACTCCCTCCTGCACCTGGGCTGCCTTGACCATCAGATTGCCACACTCCCTGGGTCAACTCAGTAGATTCTTCCAAACCACTTTAAATCGGTCCTTTTCTCCTTGGGATCATTCTTTTTCTTAGTTATTGGTTGACAGTTGCACCTACAAATTTGACTAGTTAATAACTAATTTGGAAACTTACACCCCTTAGAGAATCAAATTTAGTTAATTATCATTGTCGCCAGCTGGACTTCTGGCCATGTGAAGGTCCAGGTGCAGGCAGATCTTGGGTGGGCAAGCTCCAGGCCATGGGTGGGGCAAGGGCAGGGGTGGGAGGGGTTGTTGAGTAGAACTTCATAGCAGGGGCTCTGGTGGCCTGGACGCACAGTGGGTCTTCAGCAAATGTCAAGGAGTAAATGAACAGCATCCCAAGAAGTGTGGTCCCCTCGGAAGCCGACCTTCCTGATGCCCATGGAGGAAAAAATAGAACCTGGAGTTTCCAAGAAAATAGCTGCCATGATACTGCAACTCTCCGGCACAGGAGCACTGCGATTTAAAAGACCAACTGGATTGATTTTGGTCTTTGAAGTTCAAAATGAGGAGAAGTCAAAGCAAAAACTTTTTGAGGGAAAACCTACTTAGTCCAGCAGATTCTGTGATGCTCCCTCCTGCAGTGGGGACAAGGGGCAGGCTCACCCTGAGGCAACCTCAAACTGTAGGGCTGGAATCTGGGTCTGCTGGAGCTTTACCAGTTCAGAAAATTCCTTAAATTCTGGCTTTTCCTCTCTTTTATTTGGTGCTTTGATTTCTGCCCAATACAACATGCCCTTCCTCTGTCTCTGATACCTCAGTGTGGATGGAGCTTGAGAGGAGACACCAGTGGGCACAAGGGAGGCTGTCACCCACTGGGTCCTGTGAAACTACCACTGAGAGATGGTGTTTATGAGCTTCCCCTTGAATGTGAGTGGGTTTCACGACTTCTCCTACCAGTACAACATGGCAGGAGGACACTGCTAATTGATGGACCTAACCCTTCAGAGAGTAGTAGCCTTCACTTCCTTTTGGAGTCCTTCCCTTGGAGCCATGAGCTGCCATACAATGTCAATCACACTGAGCTACTCCGCTCAGCTAGCCTGGGGGACACACATGTGAAGAGAAGCTGACCCTGCCCTGATCCTCTCTAGCCAGCCCAGCCCAGGCTCCAGACACACATGGAGGAGGCTTCGACGGCTCCAGTCCAGCCTCCACCTTGCCCAGGAATGAGAACCAGCCAACTGGACCCTGTCAACTGGGGCATGGAGGGACAACAACTGGCTTTCGAGAGTTGTTTAGTTTTGGGGAGGTTTGTCCACAGCTAGAGATACCCCAAATTCAGGACCAGATTTCATCCCAGATCACTCCATCAGGGAGGATGCATCCCCAGAAGGGGGCAGCCAGTGAAGGGGACCTAAGGAAATCAGAAAAGGCTGAGACCGCCATTACCAAACCACAGATCAAAAAGGCAGGTGAGACGGAAGGGGATTCCCCTTTCCCATCCCTCCTTCCTCCCCCTTGATTTCCTTCCTCTATTCCAATATTGCTTTTCCTAAAATTCCTCATTTCTCTCTAGCTTCTGCATGTGAGCGAGACCTTCTGAGTCTGGCTTATTTCACTCAGCGTGATGTTCTCAGGCTCCATCCCCTTGCCAGCAAATGCCATAATTTCATTCTTCTTTATGGTCGGGTACAACTCCATTGTGGATATATGCCACATTTTCTTAATAGTTGTCCTTTAACTGATATTTTGGTGACACTTTGCTACTGTGGGGTATTAAATTATTACATGAAGAACAAGGAAAACCAGGGGAAAGATCGGGGCCAGGACACCCAGCGGGGGATAACGGTCCATACCCAGTGAGCACTTACGTTCCAGTTATCAGTCTAAGTATTGACTCAGTTAATCCTCCGAATAACACAATTCAGGAGGAACCAAGTCCTCAGAGGAAACCTGAGGACCAGGGAGGAGAGAAAATTGCCCAAGATCCCAGAGTCAGTAAAGGGCAAGAAGATTCCAGCCTTTGGGACTGGAGTTGACCAAGACTTGCTCCAGCTCTGAGCAAAGACTGCTGGAACCCTTGCATGTGGCACCCACCTGGGCAGGAACAGCTGCCCCCACTTTCTCAGGGTCTCTGGCTGCAGGGTGGCCTCCACCTGCCTCATCTTCCCGGGGTCGGGGAGCACCAGCAGCAGCAGGGCGTTGCCACTGTACTTGATCTGAAGCACCGTGCACGCCACCTCCTGGTCGTAGAGGAACCTGTGCATCTCCCGCTGCTGCATCATGGGGACGCGGAGGGAGGTCCTGTCATCCATGAAGAAGCTTTCCTGCTTCCGGGTCTGGTAGCGGTCGAAAGGGTGCTTCCACTTGGCTGAGGACACAGGACCCATGACACCGTGAGCACACATCCCAAGAGAGCCACCTGGGCAGCTGTCCACAGAGCCACACTGGCCTGGTGACTTTCTCTTGGGTGTGTAAGTGTGAAGTGAAGAAGTACCTTGGATAGAGAGCCAGGAGGCCAGAGCCTAGGCCAGAGCTTAGCCACTAGGGCAAGTCTCATGGGTGTGTGCCCCGGGGGCCTATGGTGTTTCCCTTCAGAGGAATTTAGCGCTTAAGACCACAAGGTATTCCTACCTGCTAAGCATCTTCCATCTGGGAGGCATCATCTCTAAATCATCACAAAAATGAACAAGAAACATGTCTCCTTGTCCCCCCATTAGGGATGGGGAGACTGAGCCTTGTCAATTTCTGTAAACCTGCCATTTGCAAAGCCATGGGGCATCTGAGCTGAGATCAGTGGCCTGATTCTGACGGCACAGCTCAGGGTGTTTGCAAGCACTGAGACGAGACTCTCTGCCCAGTGGCCCCTAGACACCAGCTTCTACAGAGACACTCCACCAATGACCAGGTCCTGTCGAATCCACTTCCAAAGGCACAGCTCTCTTCGAGGCTCCCATCAGGCTTATTTGAACCACTTTGAGAAACACCTAACATGTCTTTCCCCCCATCCTTACCTCCCTCCAAACCATTTTCCAAATTGCAACCAGATTCATCTTGCTACCTTTTTTTTTTTTTAAATCTGGGTCTCACTATGTTGCCCAAGCTGGTCTCAAACTCCTGCACCCCAGGATCCTCCTCTCTCAGTCTAGTAGCTGGGACAGGTCCCACATTCACCCCAGCCAGACTGATCTTTTAAATCAGACACAATCAAGTCACTCTACTGTTACAAGTCTGGAGATCCTGGTCTTTCTCTACTAGATGCCAGCATTTTGGGGGAGTCTTCCCTCACCCCCCAAGTCTGGGTGGCTGTGCATCTCCTCTGAGAGCTCCAGGGACCCTACACCCACACAAGAGCATGAGCATCCCTCTGAGTTCCGTTGCCTCTACTTATTTCCAACCCACGTGGGACATGAGCCTCACAAGGGTAGGAAAGCTCTCATTCACAGATTTTCCCAAGAGACTAACAGCATCCCCCAAGCCTGGCAAAGAATGTGTTGGTCACCTCTCTGCGGTGGCAGTGTCTGCTCACAGAGGAGGTGGCAGTCATTGTGTCTGAGCAAGCTCTCACCTTTGAAGAAGATGTAGTTCAAGAGAACCATGAGCGTGTCGCTGCTGAACGGTGGCAGACAGGCTGCGATGTGCCCGTAAGTCTGCTTTCTCACGAAGTCATTGATCTGCCCCCCGGTTGTAGCAGAATCTGAGAAGTTGGCAGAAAAAGCAAGAGCGCCATACAGCTCCTTGATGCTGTCCAAGAAGTGCTGCTGAGGCTTGAGCTGCTTGTCTAGGAACACGGAGCTTCCTACTTTTAGTTCAAGTTTAGGGCTGGGCAGGTCGAGGGTGCGGAGGAGGCTCTGGAAGCCCCGGTGGACATCGGCTCCTGGGGTCTCTGTGAGGTTGAAGCCCAGGCCCTCCAGGATCTGAGTTGAGGTGTCAGCTTGGGCCCCAAGAGAGAGCAGGGCCAGGGTGCTGGTCAGGCTCACTGGGGAGAAGAGGATGTTTCCTGGGGTGGCTGCAGCCAGCTGCTTGTACAGGCGCAGAGCGAAGCTGGTAATGGTGGGCGTGACTTTGTGGTAGGCGGGGGCTGGCTCTGAGGGCTGCTGGCTGGGGGGTTGATGCGCCCCCAGACCCTTATCTCCATGTGCAGGGGAGGGCTGACAGTGGACAGAGGCCAGGATCCCGGCTCCCAGCAGCCACAGCCTAGCTGGCCCCATCCTCTGAAAGCAAGATGGCGAACATGTCAGCCCCTCTTCTTCATAGATGACTCCACCTTTCCCCATTGCTTACCAATAAACCCCACCATTCAAACTGCACCACAGGGTGCCATGGACACACTGCAGAGGACAAGGTGCTTGATGACACAAGTCCTCCAGGCTTGGGGAGGACCAGTAGCCCTCTACCCTCTCCACACATTGACAGAGTGTGTTGAGTGAAGGACTCTGGGCTATAATAAAACCCTCCATAGGTCATCCTCCTCCCCCTCCTTTCCTATCTAGTCCACCTTCCCTCCCTCTTTCCTTCTCCCTTCCTTACTTCCATCTTTCCATTTTCTCTCAGGGATATATCTGATCCAAGACATACACCAGGTATTGAATATCTAGTGGGGAACAGAAAAAAAAATCCAAATCCCGACTTCATGAACTTCAGGGTCCTGTTGGAGTGGCCTGCACTAGCTAAGTAAGCAAATGGATTTCTTATCATAAATGGAGAAGAGAGCCAAGGAGGATGCTGTGACAGTGAGTGTCACTGGGCCTCCCTCATACCCAGGCACAGCCACGACCTGTACTTTCATCATCTGGAAGGGAAAGGACGATGTGCCCTAACAGAAGAGGAGTTCCCTGTGCTGACTTGTCCTTCCTTAGCTGGACTGTGGATGTGAGGTCATCCACTGGGAGGTGGCCCTCGGGCAAGGGCAAAGCAGCAGGATGGATAGGTCCTGGGAGGAGAGGAGGGGGAGGTGGATCTGTCTCCACTTCTCCATCCAGCCACTGCTGTCTAAGAGGATAGGTGTTGTCACAAACAGTGTGAAGCCTCAATCTTTGACTGATGTGGAGGGTTAGGAACAATCTGTTATGGGTAGAATTGTGTCTGCTCCAAATTTATAAGCTGATCCCCAGCTGCTAGGACCCCTGAAGGTGACCTTGTTTGAAAATAGGATCATCACAGGTATAGCTCGTTAAGATGAGGTCTTTAGAGTAGGCTCTTAATTCAATGCGACCAGGGTCCTTATAAAAGGAGGGCTTTGGGCACAGAGACACGGGAAGAAGGCTGCGTAGAGAGGAAGACAGACAGCAGGTGACATCCTGCACACTGAGCAAAGCCAAGGATTGTCTGAAACCACCAGGAGCCAGGGAGGAGGAGTCAGCTCTACCCACCCCTTGGTCTTGGACTTCAGCTTCCAGGGCTGCTAGGCAAAAGCTTCTGTTACTTCAACGCATCACCCTAACATTTTATTAAAGCAGCCCGTGCAGACTAATAGCATGGCTCTTGGACTCTCTTTTAAGTTTTAAGATGTGCTGGAAGAAACTCTGGTCCACCTCTAAGGGGTAAGGAATGGGAAGATCCCTGGCTTCCGGGCAGGATGAGCAGAGGAGGGGCACTGTTCCGTGTGCCTAAAGCCTTCCTCTCCCTTTGGGCCTCCCTGCCCAAGCACAGACCCCTGGATCCTTCAGACCCTGATGCCCTCATGCTCCACTTGAAACCAACCTTTCCATTTTTCCTTCAGAGGGGGCCAAATTCTGGCCCTCTGATGCTTTTGTGGTAGCTTGTCTTAAAAACACTGGTTTTTAATCAGCACCCTTAATACTGTTTGCCCAAACCAATGACCTCTGGATAAATCACAGCTGCGGTGGCCGCGCTGGGGAGGGCAGTGTTGCAGGTGGCTTTAGCGCCTGGTGTCCTGAGCACTGCCTGACCAGTATTCAAAGGCCAGCTGCCGGGAGGCGCGAATGTTGTCTCCTCTGTTATGTTGAAACACGTTTGCTGGTCAAAGTGTGGCGGGCACTTTTCCAAGGCCATGTCCTCCCTCCCTCCAGCACAGCTCAGTGGGGGTGGCTCCTTGACATTCCCTGTACACTTCAGATTTTCCTTTTGATGGGGTATTTGTAAGATGCAGAACAAATTAAAAATTGGTCTTTCCCTGGGTAAAATAAGAACCCAGCAGTTTCTCATTTATTCTTTTTCTCCCATCAAACTCAGGGCCATTTTCTGCCCCATGGCACCCCAGGACTCCCAGACCTGCAGAAACCCATGTACTTCCCAGCGAGGACCGAACTGCAGCTGGGCCCTGGGTCGGAATCGAGGCTCTGCAGTAACTCACTGGGACTCAGTGCCAAGGAACCTCGTTCAAACTGTGCCGCCTTTTGCAAAATGCAAGTGAAGAGGTCCAGCTCCTGGGCAGGGCAGCTGGAGGCTTATGCGACACACAACAGAGAGCACCCGGGCATAGAAAGAGCATGCTAGGGGGTTTCTGCCTGTCCCCCAAGGCTTAGTGCAGTGATATCCAGTTCGTCTTTTAACTCCTTTTCTAGAAAGATCCCAGAAGAAAATGAAGAACCCTATGGGTTAATTGTAACATTCCTTTTATTAAGAGCTTATTAGAGGGCTGGGGATAGACACATTGTATCACTGGTTTCCCGACAGAGGTGTTTGTAAATCTGGGAGGAGGGTTTTGGGAAGCAGGGATGGGGGTATTTCAGGTCATACCCGCTACAGGAAGAGGGGTGCTGCTGGCACCCAGTGGGTGAGACTAAGGCACATGGAAGCTGTGAACTGCCCGGAAGAGTCCCATGCAATGAAGAATGGTCCTGCCCAAATGCAGGGGCCCTGCTTTGTGTTTGATGCAATCCTTCTGAGAATCCTAAGGCACAGGGATTCTTATTCTAGTCTTCCATACGGGGACACACACTTGGTAAGAGGCAGGAGGAAGACTAGGTCCACACCAGGGCTTCTAAGCATGCCTCTTTCCCCATCACAAGGTTTCTAGTAAGCTTTGTCCTTGGCTGTGCTTTGAACGGCTTTGTGTTCCTGTCTGTCTGCCAGGAATACTCAGAGCTCCTCTCTCCAAAGTCTTGGATGCCAAAGGTCATTGAAAACCTGAAATCCTACCTTGGAGACTGGGAAGTAGTGTTGATTCCATTTTAGCATGAGGGGACTCACTTCTGCCACCCACCTCCAAAGCCAGAGATGGAGAAACAGAACTACAGAGAGGGAGGGGGACAGAGAGGTGCAGCCACCTGCCTTGGTTTCCCGCAGGAGCCCAGTACTTACAGAGACTAATCCCTGAGCCAGGCCCGCGTGCTCCACCCGCACGTCCTCCTGCACGGGAAAGTGGTGTTGGAGACCACAGCAGCCGGGTCAATATTTGCCGGATCAATTCCTGGAACTGTGTGAAGACAGGCAGAGCAAACAGGAAGGGATCTTCTGTCGAAAGCACTTGTCCCGGTGGCCTGTCCTTCAGACAAGCCAGTGGTCAGGGCCCAGGTGGGGTTGAGGATGCTCTGAGGCTGGTGGTGCTGGTGGGGAGCATAGCTGCTGGTCCTTGCACCTTGCTTTGAATTAGCCAGTTGCCCTCACCCAACGACCAAAAGACAGAGAGATGCATGGCCTCCTGCATTACAGATGGGGGAGGAGGATGGAGCTGAGTCCAAGCCTCCACCACACACCAAACTCTCTGGTATTTTACTGACAGTTTGAAGAAGGATCACACACAGAGGGAGGTTGGGAGAGGACTGGAGAGAAATTCAGTAAAGAGAGCAGGATCTTCCCTCTTGTTATACTGAAAGGACCACAAGGTGGGACTGTGGATCCTTGTTTAGTGGTGTCTCCCAATACCCAGAAGGAAGGCTGGAATGACATGAGTATTTGTTAGAGGTGCTCTGGATGATAGAAGGCGGGTGACTTTTGTGTTCTTGTTTGAATGTTTTGTATTCTCCAAATCGCCTACAAAGAGCATGTGTCTTGTTCATTACCAAAAAAACAAGAAAACCTTATTATTAAGAAGTAGAATTATTTAATTGTGCAAGAAAAGCTTGTTATTCACTTTTAAAGCTTAGAGACAGAGACGGAGACGGAGCTTGATTCTCTGAGGGGCAGGAGGAGGTGTCTGTGAGTTGATGTTTGCAAAACTCCCGGATCAGCTGCAGCCTCTTCACGAAGCAGCAGTTGGAAATAGCTGGTCATGTCTGGTCCTCATCTGATCCTAAATTTCCTCACTTTATGGTCTCTGAGCTCAGAGGTGATTGACATCTTGACTCAAGTCTCATGAGAGACCTGAAACCATCTGAAATGCCCCATGTTCAGAAACAGCGTGTTGTCCTAAGGTACTGATAAACTTGCGGGGGGGGGGGTTGTTATGCAAGAAGAGGTAAATAACAGGAGGACTTGTTAACTCGGGTCTTCAGGAAGACGTTAATGGAGGTGGTAGAGATCACAATCCACTCTCTGAACAAACGTGCGTAGTTTTATATGCAGAGGTACCAAGGAGCACTTCCCAACATGCGATTTCTCCTCGTTCACTGAGTGGAGGTGATTCCCCAGACGACTTGACCGGAGAATCATTCCAGTACAGCCTGTCGCCTCCTATGAGGTCATGACAGCTCCCGCCATACCCCTGGCATGAGGTGACTATTTCTTGTCTTGAGCCCCTTTCACTGAGCCCCTGACTCCTGTGCTCACCCACAGGCTCTGCCACCTGGAGAGGTGTCTGGAGGTTGGCAGGATTAGACTGAGCTCACTAGGGTGACACCTCGAGTGCTCCTCACCCCTCTGCTGGAGGCAGTGGGATAATCTCTCTGGGCATGATGCCCAAGAGCGTAAAGTCCAAAGAGCACACAAACATGCATGGTCAGCCACAGCTAACGGGGTCACAGGGAGAGGTGGCCTCCCTCCAGAACACTCGAACTTATCAAGTGAGACAGAAAGGTTTTCATCCAAAATTTCATTGCCATTCCAACCTCTTCTGCCATGGTTTGGATTTGGAATGCCTCCCAAAGTCTCATGTGTGGAAGACTCGGTTCCCAGTGCATCAGTGTCCAGAGGTGGGGCTTCAGGAAAATGATTAGATCAGGAGGGCTCTGTCTTTATCAGTGGATTAATCAATTTGATGGATTAATGATTTGAATGGACTACTGGCAGATGGTGGAAACTATAGGCAGGTAGGGGTGTGGTAAGGACATAAGCTCACTGGAGGTGCACCTTGGGGGACCACATCTTATCATGACCCTTGCTTCTTTCTCTCTCCCCCTTTATTTTCTTGCTTCCTGACTGTCATGAGCTGAGTAGCATTCCTCTGCCATGCTATTCTGCCGTGATATTCTACCTGACCTCAGCTCAGACCCAAAGCGATGAACTGAAATCTTCAGTCAAAATAAATCTTTCCTTCTCTAAGTTGTTCTTCTCATGCATTTTGGTCACACCAATGAAAAGCTGATGAACACAAAAAAGTAGGATCCAGGAATGGGGCTTTCACTGTGACATACCTGACCTTGTGGTTCAGAAGCCTTTGGAATCAGTTTATAGGAGAAATCTAAAAAAGTTTAGAGATGCAGGAGAGGCCACCTGGCAGACTTGGGGGAGGATGGTGGAGACCACCCAACAGGCGTGAGCTGCCCTTGCCTTGGGGCACGGTGGCCCACATCATCACGTGTGGCCCTGCAGAGTAAGGGAGCCAGACTGGGAGGAACCAGCAGGGAGGAGGCTGAGCACCCAGAGGGCCATGTGTACCTACGTGTGTGTACATGTGTGTGTGTGTGCATGGGAGAGCACACGTGCCAACACCAGGGCACCAAGGTACCAGCCCTCGGGAGGTCCTCACCAGCCATCCGCCAGCCCTGGTCGTTCTCCCACCTGAGAACCCCAGCCGGCTTTCTGCAGCCCACCCGGAGGGCAGACCACCCCCCTTGGCCAACGTGCCCCTCCTGTACCATCTAACCTCCTTGTTCCATGGTGTCCCGCTTTCTTCCATTCCATCTGTGACACATGATGGCCCCAGGGCCTCCCATCACCCCTCTACTCACTCCTGAGTGAGCACTGTCCTCCCGTTACTCTCCTGTTACTCTCTCGAGCATCCTATGAACACCTTCGGGGACTTGTCACAGGCCGCTACCATCCTGCTTATCGATAGGCTTCATTTTACTGTTCTGGGGTGAACTCTCCCTCGTTTAGGCCCAACACTGCAGGGACCTTGCCAGTCTGATGGATCCAGGCACACATTAAGTCATCAATAATATCTGTTGGACAAATGAGGCATGAGTTCAGGCAGCCCCTGAGATGTCACAGGATGGCCACCAGCGCTGTGAGTCGGCTGATGATCCATGTTCAGGTCGGGACCCTGCACTGTGGAGCCTGTGGCCACTGAATTCACACTTAGCTTTATTGAATTTGTTACTGTGATTCTGCGGTCCAGGTGGCTGACCTGTAGGTTCTCATGCCCGGGAACTCAGAGGGATGAGATGTCCACCAGGCAATACTCCTTGGAGCTAGATTCCAGGAGAACTTTAGAAAGGGGCACTGTCTGGGGTCACTGGGTTTGGGTTTGTCACCGAGGTCCTGCTGTTAGTTTGATGCTGAGCCTTGGCATCCCTCCATGAACACAGTTCTGCTGGGGTGCAGTGGACCCTCAGAGCAGGGGGTGGCAAGTCCCTGCAGGGATGGGGAGTGGTCAACCTGAGGGTGCCGTCAGCCAAAGGGGCCCACATGGCTCAAACCCAGCCATGGCCACTGCATAGGGGTTGGGTTTGCTGATTGTTAAAGCCTCTCTCTCTCTCTCTCTCTCTCTTCCAAAACTGCAGCCCAACACAACATGAAGAGTACAGATGGCCATGTGCAGCCCCACTGTGACATCCGTGTGGGAACCTAAACTTTAGGACAGAAGGAAGTGAGGCCAAACAGCTGGGAGGCAGGTACCTGCTCATCCCAGCAGGTGTTGGTTCAATTTTCAAAGAGCAGCAGTTGAATCATCTGAAAATTTGTTTGAAGAGTAAAAAAGGCGGCTGTGGTCAGGGGAATGGTGACCACAAAGCCATAGACATGGCAGCCGTGAAGCTTGGCCTTTCTTCTGGCCACAGAGAAATCACCTCACCTTGCAGGCTCTGCTTCCCTGTGAGTGCAATGAGGGCGCTCCACTCGCTGGTCTCTGCAGACTCCCGGCAGGGGCTTCTTAGGATCATCCCTCCGATCAACTCATGTTAGAAACCTCTCTGTAATTTCAGAAAATTTAGTAATTTTGTCAAAGGTATCACAAGTCACCCATCTTCAGGAGGCGGCAGAAATGGAAAGTTTGGGGAAGAACACCTTTATCCACCTGTGCAGGAGGGACAGGGAAAGGTGTGGGCACAAGCCCATGCTGTCTCCATCTCTGCTCCTAGGTGGCAGTGCCGGAGACTCTTCCTGGAGGCGCTGTTGGTTGTGGCTAAGGAGCTCCACAGAGCCCAACACCAAATCACCAGGTTGCTCTGGAACGAAGCCCCCAGCTAAGCAATCCCAGCACTGAAGATATGCAGGAAGACAAATGGGCCCCCTAGTGAGGAAGGGAGCCTATGGAACACAGCAGCCAATAGGATGCATCAGATTGTGATGGATGCTCTTCTGCAACCCCTATCCAGAGGCCTCCCCAGGACTCCTTTCTGAGACAAACCCTGCTACTTCCCTAGAGCAGCAAAGTCCACAGAAATGTTCTGCGATGTTGGGAATATGTCTATACCTGCGCCATCCGATGGCCGCCACCAGCCTCACCCAGCTATGGAGCACCTTGAACGGTGGCTAGTGCAAACAAGGAACTAAGCTTTAATTTTGCTTACTTTTTATTAATTTAAGCTTGCATAAGCACACAGGGCCATTGGCCACTCTGTTGAACAGCCGTCCCTAGAGCTTGGCACGATGTGGGTTACCCCCTCCCCCTTTTTTTGCACCAGTTTCCCTGAATCAAGAGTAAAAAAAAAAATCTTGGGAAGTTGGTGAGGGTTCCTGGGGCTCCGCTCGTCAGCTGTGCTCGGTGGTTCCGAGGGACTCGGGTTTCCTGGTGGGGCAGACGCACAGGGGCAGATCCTGGGCATGGGCAGATCCTGGGCATGGCTGAGAAACGCCTGGTAAGCCAGCTCGCTCGTGGCAGGTCCCTGCACTTCGGCGCTCTCATTCACCCAGGCGCCGGGGACCGAAGGTAATAGCCGGGATGGCGACTGAGGCTTCTGAGCGCTTGCGGCCAGCGCGGCCCCTGCTGCCTCCTTGACCTGAGGGCCAGTGAAGCAGTTCTGAACGGCGCGCACGAGGAGCTTCGCCCGGTCCCGCCGCAGCCGGGGCTCGCGAGGGCCTTCCCAGTCGTAGGACCCGGGATGACCGCGCCGGTTGTGCGCACTGGACTCCAGTTTAGAACAGGCGGTGCGTGTTGCTAGCGTCAGGGAACCCCGGCTGTGCCAGACCCTCTCGGTCCCCGAAGGCCACAGGGAGGCCTGCGAAAGATGACCTCACGGAAGACACCCGAGGGGCTTCTCTCCATGGGATTCTGCAACCTGTCTTGGGCTCCTGGATCTGGAAATGGAAAAGCTGAGATTGCAACGACAGGATCGACTTCCCACCTCTGAGCTCTGGGAGCCCCCGCCCCATATCCAGTTCAGCCTCGCTGTTTCGTGTTGTGTGGAATTTCCCTGTGTGTCTGCCAAGACTCAGGCCAGTTGAGGGAGGGCATGTGAAGACTAGATTCTTTTGCTTCCTGTTTGCTTTAATATCCCAACTAGCTCAGTTCCAACTTAAGTGCTTCCTTGCCCAGTGAAAATACACCTGAACAGCCAGCGTGTATAGTTCTGTGCTTGCTCCCTTCAAAAAGCAATGTCCGTGACTCAGTTTTCATTTACTTTTTAGTAAAACTTTTTTTTTTTTAATTACTTCCAAGACTGAAATTACAAAGATGTGACACAGCTTTCCCTGTCTCTGGAGCAGGCCCTCCATCTGCTTTTGTAAATAGAGTTTTATTGGAACACACACACACACACACACACACACACACACAAATCTTCATTTATTGAACATTTAGAATGTGCCAGACATTGTCCCAGGCACATTTAGCAACAATTCTTCTGTTTTAAAGATGACAAGCTTTTTTTATTTTATGACCTTAAAATGCTTTTAATGTGATGTTTCTTCTATTTTCCATACTAGAGTTTACAATTTTAGTTTCACCATGAATTTAATTCCCCCCCCCAATTTTAGTCATCATTATTTTAATTGATAGTCAGTTCTTATTCATGTTTACCAAAAAGGCATCCATTTCTTTCCTTAATGCTGTTTCTTCTGCATGGTGATGTGTTGAGAGCCGTGTATGAACTATGGATGTTGTTTGAGCCGTTAAGGCAGGGAAGCTGCGTTTCTGGGAACTCCTGGGCGAAACTCCCTGGTTTGAGAAGGCCCAGATCACTCTGGTACCCTGCGTTAGCTCACCACCCTAGGATTAAACACAGCCCTGTGGAGATGGGCATGACCCGCCAAGCATCCAACAACCTGTTTACTGCAAGAGCCCTGCCACACTGAGACCCTCTCCCTGCCTATGATGTCCTTCCCCTTAAATAAAGAACGGGGGCCTTTCTCATTTGTTCAGTTTCAGTTCCTATCAGGGCTGGAAGACCCATCAGGGGCCCTCCTTTTAAACCTAATCTCTGGCTGTCTTTATTTCTTACTGATTATTTCAGACTTTTTATTTTCCCAGGCGGTTCATACCTCCTGGGAAGGCATCTGCTCTAGCGGGTGCTGGTTACCATGCAGTGATGCACATTTCAAAGAGGGGCTATACTTAGTAGATTGCTCTTGAAGACTGCTTTAGTGAGTTTGATAGCATTCTATGTCAGGAGTAATTTTCCCTCAGTGTTCTGAAGACATTATTTGTGGCTTCTGGCATCTACTGTTACTTAAGCCTTCTGAGGAAGCAATTATCATTTCCTTGTAAGTGTTCTGTCTTTTCTTCTTGGATATCTTTAAAGATTTTTCTTCATAGCTTCATATTGCACAACTGTGCTACAATTGTGTCTAGGTGTGAATTTGTTCTGACTTATCAGGCTCAGGACTAGGAGGGCCACTGCTGTCTGAAGGATGGATATAGGGCCTTACAGGTTGGGGGAGAGAATACATAAACTCACAGGCATTACAGGTCGATGCTATAATTAGCCAGAGACAGAAACAATACAGGAAGCCAGGACCCAAATCCGAGTGCCTCCATAGGCAGGGCCTTCTTGGCCCATTTCCAGTCAGGCCATGTTCACTCGCAGCCTTCTGATCCTTGGACCTGTTCTCTTCTAGGTGACAAAGTACTGAAGAGGCTGGAACAAACACAGGATTGTCTTGATGGGAGTCCCTGGACCCGAGGCCCACTGACTCTTCAGGGGAGAGGTATGACATGCCCTGGGAAGAAAGCCCAGGGCAGCATGGCACTGGGGGCTTGGGGCAGCAGCCATTTATCAATGGTGTAGGGTGACACCACCACTTTACTGATGTGCACTCCCTGGAAGATGGTGAATCTCAGCTGTAGGATGCTGCCCGAGGTCATGCACTTAGTGACACAGAAATGAATGCATGGAAGTGTTGGACGGACACTTAAATTCTCAGTGACCCCAACACCACGACAGCTCCCTTCTCCTCTTCACTGTCCCCTGTGCGGGCCTGGCAGTCCCCGGCTTCCCTCATTCCCTCTGCTGCTCTGTGCTCCCCGTCTCCACAGCCCCCTGTGCCCCTCGTCCCCCACCTGCCCTGGTGCAGTCTCCATGGGAACCTCCAACCTCTCAGCCTGACCGTGCACCTTTGCTGTGCTGTTTTCTCTGCCTAAGATGCCTCGCCATGTCTGTGAGCTCATGTCTCCACCTGTGGCTCAAATGTCACCTCCTCCTCCTTGAAGCCATCTGCCAGTCTAGATGAAAGTGATCTCTCAGCTCTCAGCACCTTGCCTGCCCTCCCCTGGGACAAGGGTCACCATCTTTCTTGAATTCATTGTTCTTGCTCTTATCACCCTTTGATTGTTGAGAAGGGTCCCCTGTTGGGACCTGCAGTCTCCACCCTGGACCTGCATCATGGGGAAGTGCTCCCCAGAGCTTCCCACACCTCTCCTGCTGCAGCTTCTTCATCTCAGCCTACCCAGGGTGGGCACCTGACTTCCGGAAATCTGAGCCAGGCTGCCGGTGGAGATGAAAAGGGAGAAGGGATCTGGACGGAACCCTGGGACTGCAGCAGTTTTGTCTGTCTGCTCATTTTTTTTCCCCAGCATCCTGGGGCAGCTGGGATTTCTGTTCCAGGAAGGACTTTTGTCCTGGAGAAGCCCCTTCCTTAGCCGAGCACAGGAGTCTAGGAATCTATTGTTTACATCATGGCAAAGAAAGCAACAGTCGAATAGTTCTCTATGCTTGGAGGTCAAGCAGCCCCAGGGGAGGACCTTCCTACCCTGGATGGCAGCACTGACACGGATGAGCGTCCAGCAGGTGCTAACGTAGACATGTGAATCAAATCAATGAAAAGACCCCGAGAGACTGATACCACCTCACAGAGAGCAAAAGCTAAGGACTGAGGCAGCTGCATGACATGCCCAAAGTCACAAACCAACTAGAGGGCACAGCCATGAACTCGACTTCTGTCCACCCGACTCGACTCTAGTCTCTTGAAGTCCCTGTCAAAGTCCTTAAATGAAAGGTCGCTACAAAATGTGCATCCTGGACTGGATCCTGGAACAGAAGAAAGAATGCTAATGAAAACGAGTGGGATCTAAGTCAAGCCCACAGCTCAGATAACAGCAAGGTCCCGACATCAGCTCCTCGGTTGTGACACACGCTCCTTAGTTAGGGAAGATAATACCGGGGCGAGCTAGGGAAGGGGACGTGGAAACTGTTACCATCTTCACAGCTGTTCTGCAAATCTAAAATGATGCCAAAAATTTAAAGGTTATTTAAAAATAAAGAAGAAAAAAGACCAGGCAGTCCAGCACAGAAATCAGGGAGACCCCTGAACCACGGCATGAGACGCAGGGGTCAGGGCAGCCACTTCTCTGAGCTCACCGATGAACCATCTCGGGTAGTTTCTGTCACCGCATGGGACCCACAGTGGCACAGCCCTTCCTTTTCTAGTTTCCCTAAACTTCCTGATTTCCTCAAGGAGAAAGTCTCAGCTGGGTGCCAGTCCACCCCTCCCACCACCCAAAACTTGCTAACTTCGCTTTGTAACGAAGTCCAACAGGCCTTAGGCTTGGAGCCGGCTGCAGGCAGGGTCCTGGTGGGACACAACACCCGAAAGTCTCTGCTGAGGGTATTTTTACCCTGTGTATTTGATGAGTTAGATTTTCTATGTATGATTGTGATATTAATTTTTCTGTTTTTACTATAATTATTAGTGCATGTTAATTATTAGTTCAAATTAATTATCATCATTTGTGCATATTAAAGAATGGGTTTCGTTGTGACAATTTCATACATGCATGTAACATAGCGATCATAGGCACCCTCCCTGTTTTCCTCTCTCCCCCTCCCCCTGGTCTCCATCCCCTTCCCTGGTCATCTCTCTTCTACTTTACCCCTACTTTGAAAGGAAATGTGGGATACTTGTCTTTCTGGGTCTGGCTGATTTTTCTTAACAGGATGATCTGTAATCCCATCCATTTTCTTGAAAATGACATGATTTTGTTCTTCTTTATGACTGAATAATACTCCAGTGTGTGTGTGTGTGTGTGTGTGTGTGTGTGTGTAGATAGAGATTGAGAGATAAAAATATTGCATCTTCTTTATCCCCACATCTGCTAATGGGCATCGAGACTGACTCCATAACTTGGCTACTGTGAATAGTGCTCCCATGATGTGAGCATGAGTATCTCTATAACACTCTGACTACAATTCCTTTGGATAGATACCTGGGAGTGGCATCACTGGGTCGTATTTTTAGTTTTTTGAGGAACTTCCCTCCTGTTTCCATAGCGGCATCCTTATTTACATTCTCTTCAACAATACACTGGTGTTCCTTTTTCTCTGCCCCCTCTGTAATTGTTTTTAATTTTTTTTTTCTTGATAATAGCCTTTCTGACTGAGTGTGATGGAATCTCTTTGTAGTTTGCATTTGTATTTTCCTGATTTCTAAATATTTTGAGCATTTTCTATGTTTATTGCCCCTTTTGCTTATTCTTTTGAGAAGTGTCTGTTCAGTTCACCTGCCCGTTTATAAACTGGATTACCCTTGGGCTGGAGTTGTGGCTCAGTGGTAGTGCACTCGCCCAGCACGCATGAGGCCCTGGGTTACATCCTCAGTACCACATAAAATAAAATAAAGGTATCCTGTCCTCCTACAACTCAAACAAAACAAAACAAAATTGGATCACCTGATTTTTTGTTGTTAAATATTTTGAACACTAATCCTCTGCTGGGTGAATAGTGGCAAGGTTTTCTCCCGTTCTGTAGGTTTTCTCCCCACTGGCGTGCCTCTTTCCTTTGATGTGCAGATGCTATCTAATTTGATGTAATTCCTTTTGTCAATTTTTGCTTTTATTTCCTGCACTATTTGTAGGACATCATTTCCTATACCTGTATCTTCGAGTGTTTTCCCTATGTTTTCCTTTAATAGTTTCAAACTTTTCCAGTCTTGATGCAGGTCTTTGATCCACTTTGAGTTGATGTGAGTGATCAGGGCTGAGTTTCAACATTCTACCGGTCGAAGTCAAAAGTTCCCGGCTCCATTTGCTGAAGACACTCTCTTTTCTACAAGAAAAGAATCAGATGGCTGAAGATGTGTGTGTTTATTCCTGGGTCATCTATTCTATTCCACTGGTCTCTGTTGGCCTATTTTTATGCCGGTACCATGCTGTTGGTCACAGTGGTTCTCAAGTATTTTTTGAACTCAGATATTGGGATGCTTCCAGCATTGTTCTTCTGATCAGGATTCCTTTAGCCACTCAAGCTCACTCATGTTTCCATGTGAATTTTAGGACTGCTTTTCTAGTTCTGTGAAGAATGCTGTTGGTATTTTGGTGGGGATTGCATTGAACCTGTAGATTGCTTTTGGAAGTATGGCATTTTAATAATATTAATTATCCTAATCCATGAACATTGAATGTCTTTTCCTCTTCAAGGGTCTTCTTTGATTTATTTCTTCAGTGTTATAATTTTCATTGTAGAGGTCCTTCATTTCATTTGTGTCTAGAAATTCATTCATTTCTTCCAGATCTTCAAATTTATTGACATATAACTTTTTAAATTATTTCTTAAGAAATATTGATGATCCTCTGGATTGCAGTGTATAATATCTCCTTTTTCAACTCTAATTTATTTATTTGAGTCTTATCTTTCTCTTTTGATTAATTTGGCTAAGAGGTTGTCAAGCTTATCTTTTCAAAGAACTAAGTTTCAGTGATCCTTTGTTTTACTTGTTTATTCTCTATTTCATTTATTTCTATTCTTATCATTTCTTTCCTTCTATTGATTTTGGGTTTGATTTGCTCTTATTTTTCTAAGGACTTAGGATGCATCAAGTTATTTATTTGAGATATCTGCTTTTCTAATGTAGGCTCTTATAGCTATCAACCTTCCTCTTTAACAGCTTTTGCTGTGTCCCACAGACTGTTCTAAGTTGTATTTCAATCTTCATTTAATTATAGGAATGTTTGATATCCCCCAGTTTTTTGACAGATCCACTGCTAGTTCAAAAGTGTACTGTTCAGTCTACATGTGTTTGTATAATTTCTGCAATTTCTTTGCTGTTGATTTCTAATTTCATTCCATTATGGTCTAATAAGATGCAATAAATTATTTCAAGTTTTTTTTGTATTTGTTAAACTGTACTCTATAGCCTAAAATGTGATCTATTTTAGAGAAAATTCAGAGGGCTGATGAAAAGAATGTACATTCTGTTACCATTGGATAAAATATTCTGTAGGTCTATTAAATTCATTTGATTTGTATTGTAATTTAACTCATGTTTCATTGTATTGTTTTGTCTGAAAGATCTATCTATTATTGCATTGGGGTTTATTTCTCCCTTTAAGCCCATTAGTGTTGTTTAATAGAATTGGGTGCTCCACCATCCAGTGCGTGGATTTTTATAATCATTTTATCTTCTTAATGGATTGTCCCTCTATCAATATGTAGTGACCTTCTTTGTTCTGACTGATTTGGGCTTGAAGTCTATTTTGTCAGATATAAGCATAGCTATTCCTGCTTTCTTTTGGATTTCATTTTACTGGAATATCATTCTCCATCCTTTCCCTTTCAGCCAGCATATGTCTGCCAGTGAGGTGAGTTTCTTGTAAACAGCAAACAGTTGAGTCTTGTTTTTAATCCACTCAGCTAGTCCACATCTTTTAATTGGAGAATTTAGGTCTTTTGTTCAGGGCTATCATTGGAAGAAAAGTACTAATTCCTATGATTTTTCTGTTTAAAAAATTTATTTTTAGCAGGAATTGATTTAAAGATAAGTCTTAACTAAATATTATAAACTGTCCCCAACTTACTTTGGTTCAATTGAAGATTTTTTGACTTCATGATGGTGTGAAAATGATACACATAACATACCTCAAATTCCAAATTTGATCTTTTCCCAAACTGTACTTTAAATTTTGAATTTCCATATTTTCCTGGGTTAGCAATATGAGTATGTGGTGTCAATACTCTCTTATGGTGCTGGACTGCAGCATGAACCACAGCTTTCGGTTTGCTATGCATTCAAAAGGGCAAACAACAAACACCTTTCAGGGTACTATGCTGCTAAACTTCCATATTCAGTTGGTCAGGTATATTTTCCATTCATGATGAATTCATCAGAACATAAACCCATCATCGATTGAGTAACATTTGTAGTACAGAGGAGATGAGGATTAAGCCACAATCATGAAAATGGTTCACTCAGAATGGCAAACTGAGTGATAGTGGACAATAGATTTCCCAAAGGAAAAAAGAACCTTGATTTGCACATGCGTTGTACAATCTCAGCTCAGGTCATCAGTCGCTTGGAAGGATTACACTCACATAAAGGCTGGTGAGTCCAAAGGCTGATGAGAGCACTCACACAATGAAGGCTTTGATAGGTGTCAAGGTCAAACCCACTGATTCACTTGCTTATTCATTTATGAGATCTACCAGTCCACAAATGTGTGACCTGGGAAGACTTCAAGAAAGAGGAGTTAACTTTTCCTAGAAGGCTGAGTAACGCCTAAGTAACTTCCTGGAGAGGAAGTGTGGGAGGGGAGGAATGTGAGGAGCATCCAGGCAAGGCGACATGGTAGGAGCAGAATTAGGGATGGGGGCAGGGCAGATCCCATGGAGAAGTGAGCATGGCCACATTCCCATAGGCAGGCCTGCCGTGCCAAGGCACACGTCTCATCTCCTGGGGCCATCGGGAGGGATCTGGCTCTGTCTGAGAAAGGGAGGTTGCCATGGTTGCTTTTTCAACAAATACTCGCTGAGCACACAACTCCTGCCACACACTGGTTGGGGTGCTTAGATGCAAGGACACCTGATCTACTGCCAGGGTCACTTACAACACCTGAGTTTGCCGGAATCATTCTTCAACTAAACACCGACAATAGCTTACAGTAGATCTTCAGTCATAGACCAGTGTCCCCTCTGGGGCCCATGAGGCCCCCCTGCCTCTCCAGTCCCACCATCCTTCTCTCCCTGTCTTTGTATGTGGCTCTAGCAATGTCAGTCTCATTTCACTTCCCCATCCATGGCGGCTCTCCACCTTCAGGCCTTTGAGCATGCATGCTGTTCCTGCTGCTCGAGAGACTCCCTCCTCTCCCACCCCCACTTCTGCCTTTTTTTTGTTGTTTCTTTTTAAAAATAGAATTATCTTTTTTGTAGTGAGGAATGAAAATATGACTGTGAAGGTAGAAAATCAGATTGAAAAATATTTAAGATATGCAACGGTCATTTTAAAACAGTAATTAAAAGGAAGATGACTAAAATGTTGGAGTTTCTGCCCAATTTTTTTCTTTTACATTTTTATAGATTTTTACATTTTTATAGGTGCATTATAATTATACTATACAATAGTGGAATTTATTGTTACTTGTGTGAAACAATATATAACAATATAATTTGGTTGATTTTACTCCCAAGTACCTCCCCTTTCCATTCCGTCCTCATCTCCCTGAGTCCCTTCCTCTATTCCACTTGTCTCCCTTCTATTTTCATGAGGTTCCCCCACCACCACAAACACACACACTTATTCCCCCTTTTTTCTCTCTCTCTCTCTCTCACTTCCACATGTGAGAGAAAACACACATGCAAACCTTGACTTTCTGAGTCTGGCTTATTTCATGTAACATAATGCTCTCAAGTTGCATCAATTTTCCTACAAATGATTTGATTGTTTCTTATGGCTCAATAAAATGCTATGGTGTGTACATACCACAGTTTCATCATCCATTCATCCTCTGACTGACATCTGAGCTGACTCCATAATTTGGCTATTGTGAGTTGTGTTGCTATGAATAGGGCTGTGCATATATCACTGTATGCTGATTTTAATTCTTTATTATAAATGCCAAGGAGTGGTATAGCTGGGTCATATGGGGGTTCAATTCCGAGTCTTTTTTAAAAAAAATTTATTTGTTCTAATTAGTTACACACGACAGTAGAATGCATTTTGATACATCATATATAATGGAGTATAATTTCTCATTCTTCTGGTTATACATGATGCAGAATCCCACCAGTCGTACAGTTATATATGTACATAGGGTAATAATGTCTGACTCATTCTACTATCCTTCCTACCCCCACACCCTTTCCTTCCCTTCAATCTCCTCTACCTAATCGAAAGTAACTCTATTCTTCCCTAGTCCCCACCCATTGTAAATTAGCATTTGCATATCAGAGAAAACATTCAGCTTTTGGTCTTTTGGGATTGACTTATTTCACTTAGCATGATATTCTCCAGCTCCTTCCATTTACCGGCAAATACCATCATAGTTCTTCTTTAAGGGCTAATATTCCATTATGTATATATACCACATTTTTGATCCATTCAACTGTTGTACCTAGGTTGGTTCCATAGTTTAGCTATTGTGAATTGAGCTGCTATAAACATTGATGTGGCTTCATCACTGTAGTATGCTGATTTTAAGTCCTTTGGGTATAAACCGAGGAGTGGGATAACTGGGTCAAATGGTGGTTCCATTCCAAGTTTTCTGAGGAATCTTCATACCACTTTCCAAGATGGTTGCACCAATTTGCAGTCCCACCAGCAGGGCATGAGTGTACCTTTTCCCCACATCCTTGCCAACATTTATTGTTGCTTGTATTTTTGATAATTGCCATTCTGATTGGAGTGAGATGAAACCTTAGAGTAGTTTTGATTTGCATTTCTCTAATTGCTAAAGATGTTGAATAGTTTTTCTTGTATTTTTAATTCTTCTTTTGTGAAGTGTCTGCTCAGTTCCTTAACCCATTTATTGACTGGGTTATTTGTTTTTTGGTGTTAATTTTTTGCTTTCTTTATACATCCTGGAGATTAATGCTCTATCTGAGGTGCAGGTGGCAAAGATTTTCTCCCATTCTGTAGGCTCTCTCTTCACATTATGGATTGTTTCCTTTGCTGAGAAGATTTTTAATTTGAACCTATCCCATGTATTGATTCCAATCCTAGTCTTTCGAGGAACCTGCATACTGATTTCCATAGAGGTTGTACAATGTAAATAATGTAAAATTGGTCCTTTTTCCACATCCTTTCTGGAATTTATTATTATTTGTATTGTTGATGGCTATCATTCTAGTTGGAATGTGATGACCTCCCAGTGTAGTCTTGATTTACATTTCTCTAATTACTAATGACATTTATTAGCCATTTGTGTTTCTTCTTTTGCAAAGTATCTGTTTAGTTTGCTTGCCCATTTATTGATTAGGGGATCGGTTAAGTTTTTTGAGTACTTTATATATTCTGGATATTGATACTCTGTCAAAATAATAGCTAGCAAAGATTTTCTTCTATTCTATAGGTTCTCTTTCACACTCTCAGTTACTTGCTTTGCTGTGCAGATGCTTTTTAATGCCAATGCCATCCTTTTATTTGATTCTTGGTGTTATTTCCTGAGCCTTAGGAATTCTGTTGAGGAAATTGTTGCCTGTGCCTATATGTTGGAATGTTGACCCTGTGTTTCTTCTAGCAGTTGCAAAGTTTCTTGTATAATTCCTCCATCTTTGATCATTTGGGGTTGACTTTCATGCAAGGTGAGAGATGAGGATCTAGTCTCCTTCTCATACAGATGTATCACCAGTTTCCCAGAACCATTTGTTTAAAAGGTTGTTTTTTCTCCAGTGTATGTTTTTGGCACTTTTTACAAGAATCAGATGACTGTAGATGTGTGGGTTTGTCTCTGTGTCTTCTATTTTGTGCCCTTGGTCTGTGTGTCTGTTTATGTCATTTGGTTTTGTTACTATGGCTCTGTAGTGTAATTTGAAGTCAGGTATTGTGATCCTCTGGCATTGCTTTTTTGACTTAGAATTGCTTAGGCTATTCCAGCTCTTTTATTTTTCCAAATGATTATTAGGACTGTTTTTTCTTCCTAGTTCTATGAAGAATATCATTGGTATTTTGATGTGATTATATTGAATCTGTATATTGTTTTAGGGAATATGGACATTTTAACAACATTAATTCTGCCTGTCCATGAACATGGTCAGTCTTTCCATTTTTAAGTGTCTTCTTCAGTGTGCTATAATTTTCATTGTAGAGGTCTTTCACCTACGTTGTAAGATTAATTACTGGGATCTTTTTAAAAGGCTATTGTGAATGGGATTGTTTTTCTGATTTCTTTTTCAGTGAATTCATTATTGGTGTATAGAAACACTATTGATTTTTGCATGCAGATTTTGTATTCTGCTACTTTGTCAAAATTGTGTATCAGCCCTGGCAGTCAGGTGAAGAATTTTAGATCTTCTAAGTATAGGATCATATCATCTGCAGTGATAATTTTACTTCTTCCTTTCCTACTTGTATCCTTGTTGTTTTCTTCTCTTGTCTAGCTGCCCTGACCAGAATTTCAGGTAGTATATTGAATAGGAGTGGTGAGGGTGGGCATCCTTTCTTGCATGATTTTACAGGAAATGACTTCAGTGTTTCCCCATTCACTGTGCTAATGGCTTTAGGTTTGTGGCCCATAGCCTTAAGATGTTAAGGTAGGTTCCTTCTAGCCTTAGTTTCTTCAGTGTTTTTATTATGAATGGGTGCTGTATTTTGTTGAAAGCTTTCTCTGTATCTATTGAGATGACGATGTGATTTTTGTCCTTAATTTATGTGGTGAATCACATCTATTGATTCTCATAGGCTGATCTATGCCCAATTTCAATTTGAAAGGTGAACTGGTATTTTATATAGCATTAATTGCCCTGGAAACCACACCTATATGCAGTTGTGGTTAATAGTCCAGCATTAAAAACCTGCGAGATCTCAGCGTTTGGAACTTGCCCCAATGTGAAACCCCTGTGGAAGGCTTTCCTCGGTCCCCAAACTTAATGAAATCCTGCTGTCACATTCTCTCAACCTTCCTAACCACCATCAGGCTCACTGGGCCTCTGATCACAAATTCGTGGTTGTAGTCGTAGTCGGGTAACCAACCACACACAGAAGATTTATGAGATTTATTTGTTTTCCCCACTGGATATTAACACCTGGAAGACAGCGACCAGCCCAGAGATGGCAGCCCCTGGAACCGTGCTTACTGCAGGATGGACTGCAGCCTGCGAGGGTGGAAGGGAACATTCAGACCCTCCAGCCATCATCATAAATGGAGTCAAGGCTGCGTGAATGAAGCTTGAAAGGTGGAGGAAGGTTCTCGAAGAGGCCAAAATGGACTGGGAATTTGAAGATGAGTAAAAGCTCGTTAGGCAGGAGGAGGGAATTCTCATGGAGAGGGGCAGAGGCAACCACATGGAGGGTAGCTTTTTAGACAACAACTGGTCACCTCAGAGGCTCCCGGGAGGGTCGGTGGAACGCCGGGACCTCCTGACCTCTCTCCACTGACCGACTGTGTGCAGGGGAACCTTGAATGCAGTCTCGTGTAATTCTCGGAGCTCCTCAACCCCGGGTGGAAGCTCTCATTTGCTGCCTTCCAACTAATGAAGAAGCTGAGGCTCAGAGCAGTTAGGTAACATGCCCAGGCCACCAGCCACCAAATGACTTTCCTGGTTGTGCCATGTCCCCAGCTGCATGCCTGAGATGACCCCTGATGGTTTTTGTGTCCCTCTAGTCCTCTCGTCCCTCCCTTGGGCTGGGTCAGGGGAAATGTGATGTAGCCAGAGCTCAGCCTGACTCCCAGCCCCAGGTTCTAGGGCCCCTGGTGCCCAGGGCAGAGGTGCTTCCTGGTTCCATTGTGTGGGAGCAAACCTGGATGGGAGCAGGGCTCAGTCAGCATGGGATCCTTCCCTTCCCGCCCAGACCAGATGACACAAACTCTGGCTACCTGCGAGTGACTCCAAGCCATAAGTAAGCCATTCTACCTCTGAGCCTGCTCCCGCATCTGTCTTACCCATGTCCATTCTGGCTGCCTGCCCACAGGCTGTGTGAACAGGGCACAAAGGGCCCAGGGAGCTGCGGGGCCAGGCCTCCCAGGATGGCTTCTCCCAGACGCACAGCACTGGCAACTCACCGCCTGGAACCAGACCACCCCTCAGCTGGGGACGTAAGTAGCCCTGGTGCCCCTTGGTGGCCACAGATAGACCCTGCAGGGCCAGATCCTGCTGACTCCTAGCTGCTACCCTAGGGCACCCTCCCCATGTGCCCAAGAGCTGGGCCCATGCCCCACATGGTTTGCTGTCCACCTGGAAGCCCGGTTCCCCCGTGAATGCTCTGGATGTAGACCATGTAGCAGACGTAACCAAGTCCCACATTCACGACTCACCAAGGGGAACTAACGCATGCTGCTGTCCTCCCCAGAACCCCACAGGGAGAAATCATGATCCTCCTCCCAGAAAAGGGAAACAGAAGCTCAGAGAGGGAATGTGACTTTCACAAAGACACCTTATCCTAGGATGTGAACTCAGGCCACTCTCACACCAACTCCCAGGTACTTGCTGTGGCTCACACCTTCCCCCAAATATCCACCAACAACCAGCAGACTTGGTATGGGGAGGAGTGGTTGTTTATTAAAAAACAAAGGCCTTTGCCTGCCGGGGAGGGGACACTGGCAAGTCAGTGAAGGATGGTGCATCCCCGAATCCCAGAGGGCAAGGAGGGCTCTACAGGAGGCGATGGAGCACAGGAGTCCCAAGAGCCCATGGTGGCACTCACTGGGCGGCCTTGGGAGATAGTGACCCTTAGGGATCAGGTTAGGATATACCCGGGCCCCCAGCCCATGGAGGTTCAGCCTTAGGCCAGGTTGAGTTCTGCAGCAAGAAGCCCCTTTATTTACCAGCAGGGTTAGTGATCTTGGCCAGGAAGATCATGGAAGGTGTGAATTTCTCATAAACCATCATCATAAAGGGCCTGTTGATCTTGACATTCTGCGGAGTCTCCATGGGCAGTGTCTGTGCTCCAGAGCCCGCGGCCCCCTCTGTCCCCTTCTCGTCCATCTTCAGCTCAGCCTTGTGTACTGCCTGCAGGGACCAAGAGCAAGGTCAGTGCCTGCCAGGACACTCAGAGGTTATGGTGGGCAGAAGCAGAGACCAGAGAGGGAGACTACTTAGCCACAGTTGCCCAGCACAGCTGTAATGTGCCAGAGCTCCTGGCTCTTCAGCTATCATTGCTGAATGCTATTTGACAAGCAGATGCAGGGGAAGAAGAGGATGTGCTGGGGGGGGGGGTCTTTGACAACAGGGAGAGAGAGGGGGTTGGTTACCCTCCCCATGAATTTCAGGGGACCCTCAACCATGATTGTGGCAGAAAGGGTCTGTGGAGTCAGCTCAGCCTGATAGATGGTTGAGAGGGAGCCAGATTCCAGATGTCTCAGACCCTAGGTCCACTCCAGTGGCCTTGGCATCTGTGACCAGGTGACAGGTTCTGGAGAATGGATGGGCCCTGTGAGGCACTGACACTCTTCTGTCTGGTCTACAAAATTCCAACAATTTTCCTTGAAGGAAACTGGCCAGTCTCCCTGCTAGCATCATGGTTGAGAAGAAATGAGCCATTGAACTTGGTGAAGACCTGTGGCCGGGGAAGCTGGTGGTCTTCAACGTTTGGGGAAGTCTCAAAACTGAAGTTGCAAAACTCAAAAGCTAGAAATTTCTGTGTGTTTCTTCTTGCAGGTTGGAAGATAAAGTTGAACCTGTCTACTGATTCAAACGGCTGCCCCGCTTGGTCCCAGGATCCCTCCAGAGTGGTTGGAGCCTCTCTTCACTCACTGGGCACCTGCTGCCTTTGGCCACGCCCCTCCCTCCCGTAGACCGTCCCCCACACTCATCTCCACCTCTGAAATCCTTCCCGCTTCTGCGCCCTTTAAACCCGAAAGTAGGTACGCTGGACAGCACCTGGGGCATTCAGTTAAACTTGAATTCATGGTAAGTCATTAATACATTTAAGCAAAAATATGTCTCTTGCAACATTTGAGAGGTATTTCTGCTAAAAAAGTGCATTGTTTATCTGAACTTCTAATTTAGCTGTCTCCTATAGTAGCTGCCAACCCCAGTGCCCTGCCTGCCCGGTGCTCTAGGCCTGATAACTGTTCCAGGACTTGATCAGGTTGTTGCATTGAGCCAGCTGTCAAAATATCACCAGAAGAGTGACAGTTCCAGCGCTAAAGACTGAAATCAAGGGCTTGGGGAGGCTTGAGGGTTTGCCCGGGATCACCCAGCTGGTCAGGGGAGAGCTGAACTCTAGGCTGGCCTGTGTGGCAGGTGGAGAGGCGGCGTCCTTGCTGGCCTGGCTACTGTGCAGTGCCTCTGCCAGTGTGGAGCGCCCTCTGCTGGAGGGCAGCCTTACCTCGCTCACTTTGAGGCTGCGGTCAGGGGAGATTCGGGTGAGGTCACCATGCTCCTCAAAGATTTTAGTGATGCCCAGGTGGGACAGAGTGCTCTTCAGGTCATAGACCCCGGAGATGTGCAGCCGGGGCACGAACACATTGACAACCCTGGGGAGTCAAAAGTGACAAGGCTGAGCAGGAAGGTCCCCGCTTTCCAGGCCAGGCCTCAGGAGAGAAAAGAATGAGACTTTCCTCCCAGCCCCAAAGGTCATGATCGCTACCCACAGAACGACAAGAGCGCCTTACCCTGGGGTCCTGGTTTCCAAATACGTTGTGCTCTCTGAACTGCATCCCTGCCAGAGCCCTGGCCACAGGAAGTGTCCTCTAGCTCCCCTTCCATCCTGCTCACAACTGCCCCCCCCCCCCGAAGTCTCACCCACGCCTCTGCCCTGAGCCAGTCCTACCCCAGCAGGCTGGTGCTAGAGGCAGCCTGGCCCCTGACCTGGAGCCAGGCAGACCTGAGCCCATTACTGGGGACGAAGGAGCCCAGTCTTCTGGGCCACTTGTGCAAACTGAAAAATGACCATCATCACACCCAGGGACCCTGGTCCTCTCCCCTTCTCTGCCTATCCTCTGTCCCTCCCCCTGGAATCTCATTCTTACAACTTGAAATACCACCAGACAGACAGACAGCTCCCAAGTGTACCTTTCTACTGATTCATTCAGCAAATAGTTATTAAGTGCCTACTGTGTACCAGATGCTATTCTTGGTACGTGAGATGAATCCATGAACGGAACAGGCAAAGACCCCCGCCCCTGACCTGTGTTCCAGCAGGGAGGACAGATCATGGAATCCACCCAGTGAAAAGCACACGTGGGCATATCCACACATGCTGGAGGACGTGGGGAGGCACCTAGTGCTACAGGAAAAAGAAATATAATCGAACTTTCAAGAATGCTGGTCAACCCTCAAAGGAGGCAGGGGCGAGGTGAATGGGCCTGTTTCCTGAATGACCCTCGGAAACCCAGGAGAGTTTCCCCTGGAGGAGTGGTGAGGTCCATTCAGGACTGAGAGGGACCCTCTGTCCACTGTGTTAAGAGAATGCTCGAGGTATCGGGGTGGGATGACTGAAGAGCTGATGCGGGTGACCCACCCTCTGTGGCAGTCAGGTGTTGGGGTCACAGCGATGGAGACAGGAGGTCCGGTTCCAGACTCAGGGTGAAGTGGGGCTAGTGGAGCTTCCTGGCAGGTTAAAGGAGGGGTTTGAGGGAAGCCACTGATGGAAGAGGTCATCACGCTTTTAAATTGAGCAACTAAAAGGCTGGAACTGCTGGTGACTGAGGTGGGTGAGCTTGGGGAGGCCTGGCAGGGGCTCAGGATGTCACTCTAGACACAGCAGGCTGAGATCCCACTGGACACCCGGGGGGTCCTGGGGAAACAGACAGAACCAGGACTCTGAGCCATGGTGCTGAGCCTGACATGGGGGAGGAGAGAAAGCCCACGGGGAGACAGAGCTATCCACGTGGGAGGAGCCACGCCAAATGGAGCTGGCCCTGCAAGAGGTGGGCATTGCTGGCAAGTGGGGAAGGAGAAGCCCCTAACTGACCCTGGGTCCCACAACATGGGCACCGGGGTAATGATGGGAAGGGTTGAGAGGAGCAAAGACTGGACGATGGGGACAGTGATTAGAGGCCACTGTGTCAGGGCTTGTAGCTGCACAGGGGAGAAAGGAACAGAATGACGACTAGCCACGTGCAGCCAAGAGCATTTGGGGTCTCCTGCAGGCCAGCGCCAGTGTGACAGGCCCATCTCACACCTGTTCTGTGATCCCGCACAGAAGCTGCTCTGTGAGCTGTGGGCCGTCCCTGGATGGCATCTTGGTATCTGATGGAGATAATTCAGTAGAAATCAAAGGGGTTGGCTGCCGTAGAGAAGCCAGGAGGGAATTTCCAGGGTGATGTTCCTGAGTAGCCAGAGGACTCAGGACCCCGGGCACTAGCAGGGAGATCAGCTTTGGTGATTTCCAAGTGAAGCCAGAAAACCTGACCAAGCTGGAAGGTGAGAGGGGTTTTCAGGTCGGGATGGGACCTCGAATTTTATTAACAGCAGAAATGACTATTTCCGGCCCCAGTGGCTCTGTGCCTACCAAAGTGGGAGCTCCGTTTCCCTTGGGAAAACACATACTGAGTTTTTGCTCCGGGGAATCGGAGCAGCAGGACCTGCAGTCTAAATTCCGACAGGCAATGTGGGGGTGTCCTTTAGACTTGGGTCTGTCTGTGTGGTTACTTCTCTTTGGGGGAAAGATCGTTGTTTTCTCTTTGGCTTCCCCTGGGCTTTCCAGTCTGGAGGGGACGATAGAAAGGACTCACTGGAATAGCCCGCCAGCTCTCCGCTCCCACAGAGGACAGCCTAAGGGATCTGGGCCTGCTCCCTGCCCGCACGTCGAAACAACTTGCCAACTTGACGGCCAGACAGGAAGAGTCCAGAAGGTAGGAACTCTGCCTATTTTGTTCTGATGACATGCAACTCCCCCAGGGACCTCAGACAAGTCCCCTAGCCTGCAAAAAGATGTGGGGTTTCCTGAGGAGAAGGTGGGCACTACTGCTACTGGCCATTCCAGGGTCATAGGGCTGGGGAGCCAGGATGTATCTGGTGAGAGGGATCCTCCTCCCCTGGCCCTCCTGACAGGGAGGTTGGTCTTAAGTCTTGGAGGAACAGTCTCATGGGGTGGGAGGCAGACCAGGTCCTAGGACAAGGAGGGGGTCCTGGAAGAGACCTTGAGGGCAGTGTGCACATGGACTTCATGAGAAGTTACTCCAAGTTATTTCAACCCTGCCAGGTGCTTTGGTTCTCTTGTCCCCAGACCTCTGGGAAGGCTGGTGCCAACCTGCAGGAAATCTCAAAGCATCTCTCCCACACTTGGGCAGAGAAGTGAAGGGAGAACTTGGCCTTGTCCTGATGGCAGCAGTATCCCAGGAGCCTCTGAGTGCAGTTAGTGGTGGCTTGATGGCCACAGCACCGGGACTGCAGAGGGCCATGGAGAAGGGAATTGCGGCCCTGGTGCTAGTAGCCGAACTGTAGCCCCCTGGGAAATTGTCAGAAGTAACGTGGAGGTGCCTGGGGCACCCGCAAGCAACCGCGGAGGCAGTTAGAGCACTCGGGGCCATGTGACCATCGTCCAAGTCTCACGAAGCCAGAACTTATGGGTGAACTGAGGGCCAGGGCCTGCCGTCCTTCCCATTCTCTACCTCTCTTCACTTTCCGTACTCCCCAGGTCCCAGGAGAGGCCCCCAAGACACCCTGTCAACTCATCAACTCTGTGGACCCCAGGCTGGAAGCTGCCCCTCCCTGCAGGGCACCCTGTGTGAAGAGACACCTGCATTTCACCGTCAGTGGGTGAGCTGCCGTGCTGGGTTCACCTGAGGACAGGTGACCACATTGCAGGACGCAGTCATCCAATAAGCCTGGGGTTCCAAAGATCTGCTGAGAGCTTTAGAGCTCTCCTTCTTCAACCCATCAGAAGAAGGAGAAAAGAAGTCACACTGGTGTGTGTCCTCTGGAGGGTGGGACTGCGATGATCCATGTTTTGTTCCTTCAAAGGTCCTACAAGGCCAGGACTACTAAGGCCACATCACAGAAGAGAACCCCAGCCTCACCCCAGGCCCTACCCTTCCTCCAGCTCCTGCATCAGGGAGGCCCTGCCATTGCTCCACCTCCCTAGCACTGCAGCGTGATCAGAAGCACTCAGAACCCGAGCTCCCCATCAGGGAGTTTCAGCTAACCCTAGATACCAGAAAAGTGGGCTGCAATTCCTGTAAGGATGCATTCCCAGTGAAGGAGGCACCCCCGGATGCCCAGTCCATCCGAGCACCATCTCTTTCTCCCTAGGTGCCTCCTGGTGCCCAGATCCTACCATCCACATAGCAGAGGCTCAGTAAGGAGCTCCTTCCACACAGCCTTAAAGTCTTAGCTCAAATTCCACCTCCTGTGTGAAGCCCTCCCTGATCACCTCCCTCCATCAGATTCCACCTGCCACAGTCCCATGGTTTTAGCGCATCTCCAAGGTCAAGTGTTTCCACATACTTCTTCTCCAGTCTACCTCCTACCATAACACAGGTGTATCACAGAGCCAGAAGAGGACTTGGCCATGTGGTAAGAGCTTAAGAAATCTGGGATGAAAGAAATAAAGAGGAGGCGGCAAGGAAGAAGAAGCAAGACCCTCCGTACACCAGCCTCCCTCTTTACCTTTTTGACATTAGTCTTTTCCATCTGCCAAAAATGTCCACCTGCAAGCCCTCTTCCAGGAGCTTCATTTTGCCCTCATCAGGAAGAATGAAGGTGGCTGTCATGTTGCCATGGTAGGGGATTTCCAGGAGTGTACAGGAGAGCTTGTCA
This sequence comes from Glaucomys volans, assembly GCA_020662805.1. Taxonomy (NCBI): domain Eukaryota; kingdom Metazoa; phylum Chordata; class Mammalia; order Rodentia; family Sciuridae; genus Glaucomys; species Glaucomys volans. Next base: position 504,245 of record JAJEJO010002644.1, read on the forward strand.
TCGTAGCCCACGTCGTACATGCCCCCGTGGAACATCATGGGCACCTTCACTGACTTGCCATTGTGCACAAAGAAATTGTCCTCTTTAGTTTGTTTTGGATCAAAGTTATGTTGCCACCTGGCTTAGGATTGAAAGACAAAGTGAGATGAGTGTCCAGAGGGAAAGGAGGTGACCAGATCCAACCAATCACCAGCCTCTGTCCACACAGATTCAGAATAAGAGGTTTGGATATTCGAGGGCACCAAGGAAGAACTCCAGGAGCTCTGCCCTCATCCGTGCCCTGGATCCTTCCTGTGAGATGCGTTCAGGTTCAGTGACAAGTTCTCAAAGAAATGAGGATTAGGGAAGCCCAGGTGAGAGGGGAGCAGTAGACGGCCCTAAGCCCAGGTGCTCCAGGGGCTGAGAAAGCCTTTTGATTACGTCCCAATACAGGGGACTGGATTGCAATTAGTAGGGCTCTTTGGGTGTGACTGGAATGAAGATCCTTGACTCTATTTTAAGTCATCCCTAACAGAGCCACTCTCACGTGGGGCCAAGAAAGCCAATAGGATGAGCTTTCCTTGGGAGCTTGCTGAAGGGCAATGAACACTCAAATCTGGGTATTTGAACCCTCTTTTGTGATCCTGAGGATGCTTTGACCCCATTGCACATAAACTCAGATCTGTGTCTTTTCTAACCTGCTACCCTCATAGATCTCAGTATAGGGTCCTGGGAGCCAAACCCCTGAGTTCAAACCCTGGCCTCACTGCTCTAAAAGGATGATCTTGATAAGTGTCTCAATCTCCCTGGGTTTCAGCATCTTTAATTTGTAGAATTAGGATATTAACAGATACCTCATAGGATCACTTTGAGACTTGGCAGGATAAAGCAGCCTAGCTCAATAACTGTATATAATGATTATTGAATGGCTGGTGGGCCTCATCAGCATTATTGGTATCACTACTGTGATCCTGATGTAATGAAGGGGATATAGGCACTTTGAGAAATTCCAAATTCATTTTCTTTCCCTCTGGTTTGGACAGACTGTGATTTTGGATTGCAATTGCATTATTTCCCCTCAGTAACCCTCAATCTCCTTGTGAAATTTGTGAGACCCGAACCATGGTATTGATAGCTCAGTAGTGATCTTGTCTGAACTGAGGGGTGTTGGCCTCTGTGATTTTTCACCTCTGTGTGTGCATGTGGCACGAGTGGGGTTGTGTGCAGAGGGGGAAATAAAGCTCTATTTCAGGTTCCCCTCAGACATGGGGAAGTTAGGCAATCTGATAAGGAGAACCACGTACCCACCAAACTGATTATCACCACCACCAAAACACAATCATCATCCTAGGCATCTACTTGGGTATGGTGGAAATTACCTGTCCCCAAGGCCAAGAGAAAGGGGTTCCAATCCCTACTGTCATTGACTAGCTTTGAAACATGGATAAGTAATTAATCTCTCCCTGATTTTCACTTTTCTCATCTAAGAAATGAAGATGAGAATGTCACTCCAACCACTTCAACTAGTGTCACATTAGGATAATCAGTGATAATGAAAATGTACATATGGAAAGCAATTTATACTTCAAGAAGCACTTTTCACAAACATTTTCACCTCAAGTCCCAATAGCAACCAGATGAATTGTATGTCATAGTATTCATTTTAAAGACAAAGAAAGTGACAACATGCTTACAATGACTAGCATTCACTCGATATTCACTATACACGGTCACTGAAAATTATCCAACTAAGTCTCAAAAAAGCCCTGTGTGGTATCTATCAAAATCCCCATTCTTTGAAGTAAGTGAGAGATTGATTACATAAAAATTCAAGGTCACAGAGCAAGCAAGAGGCCACCAAGGTTTTTAATCCATGTCTATTGGTCATCCTCTCCTCTCCATGCCAACATGTCTCAAACCTTACCTTGAAAGAAAATGTAGTTTGCAAGAAGCATCACAGTGCCAGGGTCTATATTCCTGATTAGGTTGTGGATTAGCCCCTGGGTTTTCTGACTGATATAGTTGTTGATCTGCTTCTGAGTATATTCCAACTCCTGGAAGTTGGTGGACACTATTTCTGCTTCATACACGTTTTTGGTCTCTCTCAGGAAGTTCCGCTGTGGCTTCAGCTTCTGATCAAGGAACAGGATGTTTCCAACCTCCAACTTGATGTCCCGCTTCTCCTGGTTCAGCTTGTGCATAAGGTAATAGAAGCCCTGGTGAACATCCCTCTCTGGCATGTCCCTGAAGTTGAAACCCTGCTTAATCTCATCCAGGGTGGAGTCCTGGGCACCCAGTGACAGCATAGAGAAGGCAATGGAGATGCTCAATGGGGAGAAGAAGATGTTCTGCCTGGAGCTGCTGGAGGACAGCTTCTTGAGCAGCTTGAAGCCAAACTCCATGTTGCGCTTTGCCAGCTCATGGGCGACCCCCTTTGCCTTCAACCCTTGGTTATGACTCAGGTCTCCATAGTTAATTCGAGAGACATTGGGCTTGAGAAGCCCTTCTGTGGTGAGAAGGCCAGCCAGAAACAGGGCCAGGCCCAGTGGGAGGTCCATTGTCCTGTAGAGTAGTAGATCTCAGGTTAGCTGAGGAAATCAAAAGAAATCCACTGCCCCGTCCTATCTACATGGAAGACCAGATGGAAGAAGGAATGCAGTGACTCACATGTGCTGTACACAGTGGCTGCTGAGTGCTCTGGCATCCAGGATGACATTTAACCTTTATCGTCACCCCATATCTCCATTTCATAATTGAGCTGGAGCTACATCACTGCTCTGCTCCTGGTCTTCCCGGTCCCAGTCCCCTCACTCCCCTGAGTGATCGCTCTTGGTTTTGTGCACTCCTTCCTCATCTCATGGTATCAGCATCTCAGTTCCTTTGAGGAACATCTACCTCCATGTCATTAAAAGAATACCCCACAGTGTGGGCATGGGACCCAGAACAGGCCATCGTAATTCATCCTTTGTGTCACACTCACTGGTTAAGAAATCAGAGTGTAATCAAAATCAGATCAATCCATGTATTTCCTGGAGAATACAGAGTCCTCTTAACTGTGGGGTGATTGGCTTACTGATAAAGTCCCCCAAAACTGAATGTGGCCCTGACTTCTACATGGAGAGAAGACCGAGAGAGATGGAAAGAGAGAAAGAAACAGGTGCACCTGATCATACCTTTGGAGTCTTTGGATAACCCTTTACCTAATGCCCACCCACTTCCATTATTCTAAGAGCCAATGGATTTCCATTTTAGGGTTGGCTGGTTTGAGTTTGATATTTTTTTCCCTTATAGCCCAAAAGATTCTGACTAATTTGCAGAAATCCTGCTCTTTGGGTAAGATTACATGACTTATAGGTGACGGACATTCTCTCTAGGAGAACTCTAGCCTCCGGTAAACCTCCTTCCCCAAACACCCTTTCCAAGGAAGGGAAGGGGTGGTGTCATAGAGAAGAAAAGCCACGTCTGCCCGGCCACAGGACTGCTCTCTCATCACAAGCCTCTCAGCTTTGACACCTCCCAATGGCACTGTGAGCTTTTAGGGGACAAGAATTTCATTGGGTGTTTTCCTTTTATCTCCCTCTCCTCTAAGGCTACAGAGAGCCCCCAAAGCCTGGTGTTCCACAAAGTGTGTTGATTTCTCTAGTTAAGCACACTGTTTTCATTGACTTTTACTAACTTACATGTAAAGTGGCTCCTCTGTTACGTCACTTACTATATTTTCCCTGTAATTTACATCTCCAGGAGTCGTGATCCCTGGGAAAGGATGAGCCCCTCAGCTGTTCCTGGCTTCAAATTGGTTTCCCTGGACGCAGGTGCATGAGAGGGATTGAGAGTTGTCACAGCAGGAGGCTGCAGAGAAATGAAGAGAGCAGGACTAGAAAGAGAAGGAGCAGAGCAAGGGTGCAGTCCCAGTAACATCCAGCCCTGGCTGGGTCTCAGGGGCAGGACGCTGGAGAGCTCCCATTTTGGAGCAAATCGGCCAGCTGGTGACTATGATCTGTCCCCAGGGTACAGGACATGGCATGTATAATTTTCTGGAACATTAACTCCTATCAGACAATGAGGATTTTCTGGACCAAGGATGGTAGTTGTGAGCTATTAGCAGCTAACCCTCATAGTCCGACTGGGCAGCAACAGGGTCCCCTGCAGCTAAGTCCCCAGGGCCTGGACCAAGCAGGTTCTTTCTGATTGACTGAAGGAAGGGAAATGGATGGATGGACATAGCACAGGGCCTGTACCCAGGAGTCCCTGGACCCAAGTTCTTCCTATAGGGAAGGCACCAGCCTTCGGGTCACGGTTGAGGTGGGCCTTCAGGAAGTCATACAATATGGAAAAATCTAGTAAATAGGACCCAAACATTCCGCCCTTATTCTATTGTCTACCCCTCCTTCAGGCAGCCCGGGTGCCTTTATGCACAGCTCCAAGGCAGAACCTGATTGGTGGACGGCAACCTTCATATCCTGCTACTGATTGGTTTAGGAGGCAGACCTAATCCAATCAGGGCAAGTTCAGGGAAGGGCACGTGACTCGAGTGGTCCAATGAGCGTGAGCTTTAGACTGTTGGCTTGCTGGGAAGCGCCGCCTTCTGTCTTCCCTGGTGTCCTGGGCAGGGGACTCTGGCAGGTAGGGCGGGGACTCCACGCTGCCCCAGGCGAAGTGAAGACAAAGCCAGAGCACAAAGAGCTTGCTTGGCAGGGCCTTTGCAGAGAAGTTGGAGCTAGAGCCCACCCTCCCCGCACACGCACAGTGAGGATGTTGAAGGTACTTGAAGCAGAAGCCTCCTGACAGATACTCTGTGTATATATATTTTAACGCCAGACTGTCAAGGAGGAGCTCCGTGCTCTGGCCTCATGTCCGCATGGCTGTGTGGCATTCTGGAAGAACCTCCTGACCCCAGGGCTCTCCAGGACTACTAAGCACTCCCCAGGACTACTGTTTGGTAAAAATTAAAAATAGTTGGTGAGGAGCAGAGGCTGCATGGGCTGTCTGAAAATAGACTATAGGCGAGAAATTGGTAGAATCCGTAAGTCTGCTTCCAATAAACAAAAGAAAATAGAAAATGGAAAGGAGTCGATCTCAGGAGTTCCTGGGCTGGACGGTTTACATAAACCTGCCTGGATTAAAAATAGAAGCCTCTGTAATTCCAGGTAGATTGCCAGCCAGGCCTGCACTGTTTCCCAATGCCCAGGAGTGGAGAGGCCAGGACGTGTCACTCAAGAAGCTGGCAGAACATCCTCTGCAGGAGGGTTGCCAGCCACCTGAGAGGCAGAGCCCTGTGGCATCGGGCCAGGAGCTGGCATGCGAGCCAGGGCAGGGCAGGCGGAAAGGCTGGGCCCGGATGTGAGCTAACTGGCTCTGCAGTGGAGTTTCCATGCTGACCTCCCAAAGTTGGATCTACTACGCAGCTTCAGAAATGAGAACTGATCAGAGAATTAAAAGTCCAGATGTTGGTCTTCTCCCACAAATGCATTAGGGGTACCAGGCAAATCTCTTAACCTATTAAACTGGGGAGCTGTGTATTTGGTCTCTTCCCCACTAGATGCTGCTGATCAGTAGTCGTCCTATCCTGGGGGACACAGTGCTCTTGCTGCTGGGGCTCAGCCTCCTCCCACCTCCGCAAGCCTGACTCCCAGCAGTCCCTGGGCGCCTCTCCCAGATCCCCCCAAATGTGAAGGGCCTGGCCTTTCTCCCCACCAGCCCACACTGGTCTCATTCTGGGCCTTTCCGTGTGTCATCACGGATGCTAAAGTGACCCACATTTGCCAGATACCTGAGCAGGCTCAATTTTTTGTTCCATCAATTAAAATAGCTGAGCAACTGGTTATTACCCAATGAATTGATAGGTTACTCTTCTGAGTTGAGCAATTCTTGGTTGGGTTTTAGTTTGGAATGTGCGTCTGTGTGTGTGTGTGTGTGTGTGTGTGTGTGTGTGTGTGTTTGGGTGTCACTTGAACTAAACAAAATAATAATAAATCAAGAGGAAAAAGAACAAGGTTGAAACTGAACCCCACAGGATACCATAGGGCAGACAGGGCTACTAAAGTAAGTGTCTTTATTCCCTGACTATTCCAGCCCCACGTTGCCTTTTAATTTAGAAAAATAATTTCCTTCTTCTGTGAGTAGATGAAAGAAGAGTCTCACTGACCCGTGAGACAGGCCCTGCCCAGGTAAGAAGCCATCTGGTCCAGCAGCACAGGTGACTAGAAATCCCCACAGAGCAGAGAGGGGTTCCCACAAGAGGAAAGGGGTCACCACCCCCACCTCCTCTGTCCTGACAGGTTTAGTCATTGGAATCCCCCTCTAAGTGAGATATAGCAGGTATATGGTTTAGTAATCCACCCTCAGTGTCCACAGGGGGTTAGTTTCAGGGCCCCCCAAGGACACCAAAATCCTTGGATGCTTAAGTCCTTCTATAAAACAGCCCAGTGTTTACATGGAACCTACCTGCACCCTCCCAAGTACTTTAAATCTCCTCTGCATTACTGACAATGCCTAGTATGGTGTGGTAGGTAAGTCATTGTCATATGTATTGTTTAGGGAAAAAACAAGGCCTGAACATTTCAGAATTGCCCTAAATATTTTTGATCTGAGGTTGGGTGGCTCTCTGGTGAGCTACAGAGGGCCGACTGGTGAGATTTGCAGTTTTACAAAGTACTTCATCATTTATCACCAGCAGGTTGGGGAAACCAGACCTGAGCCCCCAGAGCACATGCTGGCTGTGGGAGGCCTGCTCACACTGAGGTGGGGGCCACTCACTTTAGAAGAAAGCACCCCCACCCCCGGGCTCCCCCATTAATTGGCTAATGTTTACTTTCCTACCTCTCTCCTCTGTGATGAAGCTGGCTGGCCACGAAAAGTTGCTGTGACATCCTTCCTCAAGCCAATGGGACAAGGTATAGGAAGCTCAGCAAGTGCCCATCCCCAAAGTCTTCCGATCCTGAGGAACCCCAAGCCCTCTGAGAGCCCAGCTTATCTCAGATCCTTTTTGGAGTCCCCGAGACAGAGTAAACAGAACTTGGATACCTCATTGTCCTCCCTGGGGCTCAGAGAGGTGAAGGGACTTCCCTACAGGTGTGCTTTGGCATCCCAAAAGAAGACTGTCACCAAAGCCTCGGACTTGCAGAGACATCCTAGGTATGGTTTGTGGTCTACCCATTTTAAAGGACTGAAATTGTTTTAAGAGAAAAATCATTCTAGACATTAAAAGTTAAATAATTATTTTTCAAAACAAGTTTAGAGCTACGTAGAGGTAAGGCCTCCCCTTCCCTCCGTGGGATGTGGGAGAAGGCCCATGAAAGAATTCCTCCACTGCCCATTGCCACATCGTTTACCTCCTTTGGGGAAACAGGATGCAGCACACCCCACTAATTTTCCCTGCAGAGTTCTGCTTTCCTTCCATGAAATACTTTTTGTGCCGTCACTCTGAGCCAGGCACTGGGCCCTGTGACAACAACCTGGGAATGGTCTGTGTAGACACGGCAGAATAAGCAAACACGGGGCTGTCGCACCTGAGCAGTGAAGCCCTTGCCAGCCCCACAGACTCCTCCAAACCCTCAAGAACTTTCCAGCTCTTTGCCTGGCCTGGTCTTCCTCTGCTGCAGTGGCTGCGTTCTAGAATGAGGGCCTACAGGGATTGGAAAGGCTGAGTGGCCCTTAACTTCAGGACCACTTGTGCTGTGATGGGGCAGCCAAGGCCCAGCATGAACAGAGACTAGGGTCACAAGTCTCTAGGGTCACCACAAGGGTGGTGGGTCAGAGTGGAATCCAGTTAGTGAAGCCAGTTCTTCACAATTGTTTTAAACAGATGGCTTGGCCTCACTCTCTCCATGATCTGGTGGGTTGATGGATGCAGCCTCTGTCCTGGGAAGAGCTCAAGGTACACAGCTCCCATGCAAGGCTGACTGTGGCCAGAGCCGGAGGGCAGAGGTGGACTCCAGTTGGAAGGACCACCTCATTTCTCCAAGACCACCTCCATCCTCACACCCACTAAGGCAGCCCCTCTAAGAAAGTGTTGGATGTAGAAGCCCATGGGAGCGAACCTCGGCCTCCCTGGAAGCTGCCCTGCAAAATTTCCCCAGGGGAGTTCCCCAGCTGGGAGATGGCTCTAGAATTTTCTTCAAAACTCCTTGCATAGTACTATACCCCCTCAATCTGCGGCTGACTTCCTGAGGAGCACACCAGAGTCCCTGGCTCCTTCCACAGGGGAGATCGTACTCACAGTACCTCCGGGAGGGATCCACCGTGCCGGCCAAATGGATCTGCCCTTCTTGCTTTATTATTTATACGTCCATGGCCTCCTGGAAAGGTCAAGTGCAGGCCAATAGAATTAGCTGGCCTGAGTGGGCAGGTGATGGGTTCCAGGAGCAATGGCCACACCACGTCCCCAGGGGCTTCTCCTTGCACTGGAGGCTGCAGTGTGGCACGTGGGGACAACACCCACTGGGCTGGGGCTTTCTAAAGAAGTCCATTCATGTCTTTTGCAACTACTCCATTTCCCAATCGCTGTCTAGGTCTGGAGACTGGAATATTCTACAGGTTGAGTTGCCTATAGTTCTGACATTGACCGTGCAACCCCCAGGTCACCTCTGTCATCCAGGGAAGAGTGGCACGGGGATCTTCTCCTTCATCCTGTTGCTTCTTCTGTGATTTTCCATTGGTTCCAAACCCTTGGCTCTGTTACTGGAGCTCACAGGGAGTCGTCCTGGGACGGAGGCTGAGGAGCCAGGACAGACCATTAGTGCATGGCTCTGTCAGCGGCAACAGGAATTCAACATTCCTGGCAATGTTAGCGATCGTTCCAGAAATCTGGGAAGTGTCTGCCTTCGTGTTTTTTGTTGTGCTGGAAAGATGGAGACCTCAGTTGGGTTTTGTTCCCTTCCCTGGCTTCTCTGCATTTTCCAAATCATCTTTAAAGGAGCAGGTTTTACTTTAGAGCTAACTTTGAAATATCTAAAACAAAATGAAATTCTTATTTTTAGTTTTATCACCTAGAGGGAGATGCGTGGACGGTGTTGGAACCTCCTGAACCCCCTGCTCCCGTGATGCAGAACAAGGAGCTCAGGGGACTGATCCTCAGTTGTTTCCTAATGAAGCCCAGCGAGCAGGAAGATCATTCGGGTTTTCCTTTCCCATTTAGTGACACTTCCCAGTAGCTATCCCAGGCCCTGGCACCGCGAGGCCACGGAGAGGTGTGCACGTGGTTTTTCTCTCTCTGGAATGCTGCTTTTAGCCAAGACCTAACTCTCACCCCAAAAGCTATGTAGAGAAGGTGACCTAGTGAAGATTTCTTGGAAAGAAGAGGCCCTGGTCAGGCCCATGCCTGGTTCAGCTTTGAACCAGAACACACAGGTTGTGGGTGGGGTTCTAGACCTCCCAGGATCCGAAAGAGACTGAAGCTCCTGAGCCCCCAGCCTCCCTCACTCAGGGAGCAAGGTCTGCCTGCCAGGACGTGTGAGTCACTTGGGACCAGACTAGCTGAGCAGCCTCGGTGCCCAGGCTGCAGAGGTGCCCCAGGGGGAAGGATGGGCTGAGGTCAGGGCAGGTGGTCCCACAGTGGCAGAGGCTCCACAGTGGAGCTGCATACTGACCCAGAATCTGGGTCTGCACCCCTGGTTTGGGAGGATGAACCTTGCCTGCTAATGACAGGGTGAGGCCTGCATGAGTCCGTGGTCCCCCCCACCCACTGCCTCCAACACTCTAAGCTCTGGGGCAATTCCTACAGGAGGCGTGTGGCAGCTGTTCCAGCAAGGATGCCACTGGGTGACTGGGTGCCACTGAAGATGGCTGGGCCCAGACAGTGCTCAGAGGCCAGCGGGTGCAGGCAGAGGGCAGCCCCAGGGGACTGCAGGCCAGAGAGGGACTAAGTCTTGGTGAGGAGCTGCCCACCCAGCCGGGGAGATGAGCCTGCAGGATGGAAGTCGGTGGGAGGGATGAAGAGATGTGTGTGGGGGACCAGGCCCCTCCCAGCACCCATTGGGGACCTTGGCCTAGACTTTGAGGCTGCCCCCAACCACCTATAGATGGAAGACTTGAGCCATGGGTTTGAGCTTAGTGTCTGTGGGGGTGGTGGGGGGACACAGGTGATTGTCCAGCCCAGGGTTCTGCTATAAGTTGATGGACCAGAGACACTGGCCTGAGGCTGAGGAGGGGCCTGAATGTTTCTGTTACACCACTGCCTTGTGTGGGGTGAGAGGGGAGCCAAGAATCTCCAGTCTGCCCCGTCCTCCTCGTTTCTCCCAGGTACAGAACCTATGAGCAAACTAGGAATGCATTCATATCCCCAGCGGGACTCCAAGAGCCCGGACCTGGTGGAACACAGGAGAACAGAGACATGAGCCTGGCCTGGTAAGAGGAAACCCCTGACCCCCCCGGGATGCTGGGGAGGTCTTTGTAGCTGCCGAGCTGCAGGGCGAACTCTCGCCCTCAGTTTTCACCTGCAGAGCCCCTGGTGCCACTCAGACCAGCAGTCCAAGGGCTGCAGCCCCAAGGAAGCTGGAGAATGGGGTGGGCTGAAGCCTGGTGAGGAGCTTTCATGAGCTTCTCTAGAGGAGAATGGGGAGCATCCAGAGCCGGGAATCTCTGCTCTAAAGCAAGGACACCCGCAGATGTTCATGCAGATCATTTGGGACATCTTTAAAGCTCTGAGCTTCTTCACCCTGCCAGGTGTCCAGACTGGCTGGAGAGCTGTCTCGACTGAGACCATGAGGTGCTGCTGGGAGTGGACACGCCGAGAATCCAGGACAGACCACCCAGGAGGGGCCACCTGGTGCTGGCCACAGCACCCCTGCAGCTCAGCAGGGAGGGGTTGATTCTCTCAAACAACAGTGCTGGAACTCCTGGATGTCCACGTGGGGAGAGCTCATTGTGACCCGTTTCACTCTGCATAGAGAACTCGATGCAAGAAAGTATAAGCCTGCGTGTGGGAGGCTTCGATTGGCCCAGGTGAAACTACTGATGTTGATCATTGTTGTTTTCACCAAAACCCCCAAAATTATCAAACCAATAAACTTCTAGGAGAAAATATAGGAGACTATTTTCTTGACCTTGAGATGGGCAAAAACTTCTTAAATAGCAAAGAAGAAGTGCTGATCAAAAAAAATGTATAAGTTGAACTTTATTATGAACTTTGCTCGCCGGGCACGGTGGCGTACCTGTAATCCCAGCAGCTTGGGAGGCTGAGGCAGGAGGATTTCAAGTTCAAAGCCAGCCTCAGCAACTTAGTGAGGCCCTAAGCAACTCAGTTAGACCCTCTCTCTAATATAATACAAAATAGGGCTGGGGATGTGGCTCAGTGGTGGAGTGCCCCTGGGTTCAAGCCCTAGTACCAAAAAAAAAAAATAAAATAATTTTGCTCATCTGAGTACACTCAAGAGCCAGACACACCCTTATAGTCCCAGCTACTTGCAAGTTTGAGGCCGGAGGATGGTAAGTTTGAGGTCAGTCTCAGCAACGTAGTGAGACCCTGTCTCAAAATTTAAAAAAAAAATTAAAAAGGACTGGGCATGTAGCTCAGTGGTACAGCACCCCTGAATTCAATCCCCAGTGGGAAAAAGGAAAAAAGAAAGAAAAAAAGAAAAGAAACTCACCTAAGAGAGGTTAAAGGTAAGTCACAGACTGGGGTGGAACTCACAACCAGGACTCTTGCCTGAGTTTAGATCAGTAAGAAAAAGACCACTTTGAAAACAGGTGAAGATTTGAGTAGATCCTTCCCAAAAAAGGGATCACAGTGACCATGAAAAGGTGCTCGTGTTACCAGTCATCACGAACATGCAAAACAAAACCACAACCAGCCTCCGCGACACACCTAGGAAAGTAGCCAAAATGAAAATGACTGACACTGCTGGGTGGAGCGAGCGTGCTGGGTTCCTCTCCAGCAGGCGGGGTGTGACCTGGCACAAAGGCTTTGGAAAATTGCTTGGCAGGAGCCATAAATGGTTTGCTTGCCCTTTAACCCATTCCTCGCACCCAGGGCCCGTGCTCGGTGGAAACATGCCCCAGTGCTTGTGCGTTCATGGAGACTTAGTGCCCCAAGCAGCTGTGTGCACTAACCCCAGAGTGGAAACCACCCAAATGCCATGACCACGGCAAGCAGGAGGGAGAGAGCTTCTCAGACCCCATTCCAGATCATTCCCATTTGCTGGGTTGTTCAGTCCCTGTTTCTCCTCGGATGCCCCAGCTGACACTCCGTCCGGGCAGCCCTGAAGACCATGACCAAGAGGGTGGGCACTACAGAGCCCAAGTCATGAGAGAACAAAGTAAACTGTCCTGTAAGTAAGAAGATTGAGCTACTAAAAATGTGACTTCCTTCATTGAATTAAGCTCCAACTGGGGAGTTTAACCAATACATAATGTCAATGAACAAATGATTGCTTTTAAGAGAAAATTAGCATCTTTAAAGCAATCCCCAACAAGATCCTGGTTACCCTAAGGAAATTTCATTTCAAAATAATGAAAACCTTTCCAAACACAAATAAGAAAAAAGGAAGAGAAATATAATTATATCATGGAAATTTAGAAAGTGTTCTGTAAATAGCAAAAGCCAAATCCAAAAGGAACTCACATCCAAGCCAGCCTCTCAAAAGGTGAACAATGTTATAAATGTTACGGGAAACAAATGGCTCCAAAAATAAAATTTGGAAATAAAATTTAAAACAATTGGAGGAAATCTGTTTATAATGTTAAGTGGGAAAGAACTTCATAAGTACAAACAGCCAGAATTGAAAGAAAACATGCACACAGTGTTCTCATATAATGTTGTAAAACTCCACAGCTTGCGCAAGGTAGAGACAGATCAGAAACTGGCACACGGGTGAGATCAAGCACTGACCTTTTCAGCAAAGGAGATTTTGTCCCACCCGTGATGCCACCTGTCTCCAAAGGGAGCCAAGGTGAAGAACATGGGGAAATAATCCACATGGGAGCCTCAGGAGTTGGGGCTTCCACTCTTCCTCTTCTTCTTCTTCATTTGTTTTCCATTCCCTTTATCTTGTTTCCTCCTTCCTTTTGGAAGTCGTGTGCCCAATGTGCTTTCCTACACATTGTTGGTAGATACATTTTCTGATGGATTTTTATGTGTTTTTCACAGGGACTCTTCCAAGTCTGGGCTGCTAGACCCATTTTGCATCTGAGAAAACTGAGGTTCCAACAACCAGAAAATTAGCAGACCCAGGACTCAAAAAGAGGTCTCCTGGTTCTGGATGCCTTGTTCAAGCATCACTCTGAAGGGCCCTAAAGGAAGCTGTGGCAGTGGCATTTGGGGTGGTCAACTGACTCACACAACCGCTGCTGGATGGGCACTCCAGCCCCTGAGCCAGGCATGGAAAGGACACAGGGTGTCTGTCTGTCCAAGTGATCTCCTAGGTTCTTGGTTCTCTCTCCTAAGATAGACAGAATGCTCTCTCTCTCCCCCTCTCCCTCTCCCCCCGCCCTCAACTGGAGCTGACCACACAGACCCTCCTTTCTCCTTGGCTTGCGTCCTTGGCCTCCCCAGATCCTGCAGCTCACCTCCTCCTGCTCCTCTTTCTGCCCTAGTCCTGCAGCCTCTGGGTTCTGCTGTGTTCCCCTTGCCTCCTCAGACCCATATGCCTCCTCTAAAAACTGGGAGGGCTTCTACCAGGCCTGCTGATCCCCCCTGGGGCCTCCTTCCCCACCCCACCCCACCCTCTGGCTCCGCAGGGGGCCCTGTGGGCTCCACTCCCAGACCACAAGCCTGCAGCTCTCTCTCTTAACCCTGGAAGAGACTCCGCCCTGCTTTTCCTCTCCCACCCAAGTGCATGAGCACCATGCTCATGTGGGGGCTCTATAAATCCTCTAAGGGGGCCTGGCTTGCAGAACCCGAGTGCTTGGCACCCAGTGTACCTCCTGGAGTTAGGCGAGGCACACCGCTCAGGAACCATCCCTGATTCCATTCCGTGTGGGCCCCTGGCACAGCTGTGGAATACCAGCTGCCTGGCACAGATGTCACCATGGCCCCGCACCACCTCCCAGGTGCAGGCTGAGAGCAGGCACTTGACCCCCACCCTCAAGCTCTGAGAGGCTCCCGGGCAGGAGCCTGGGTTAGGATCCAGGAGACCATAAGGTACCAGGTGACAGGGAAACCATTCCTTGCTGTAGTTGTCCATTCGTCCACCTGCATAAAGGGCAGCAGGAAATTGCCCTGGATCAATGGCTTTCTGAGGGGGTCGAGCTTTTGGAGGTCATGCTATCAATCAGTTTCACTTAACATAATGCAGACCCAAGTCTGTGCTACATGCCATTCGAGCCAAGGCGAGGTTCTGGGGTAGCAGAATATGTAAGAACAGAACGCGGCAGGAAAATAACATGGGAGGAAATTTAAATTGAAATTTGCAAAATAAAAAGTCCTCAATTTGTTTGACTACATTTTTGAGATAAGACCACCAATTGGACTTCAGCAGTGTATGCTTATGGGCGTGCGCGTGCGTGCACACACACACACACACACACACACTCACCTGTGCAGGCACATGTGCACAAATCTAATTTTTAGTCCGTGCAGATTAGGTAACTGAAGTCTGGGGTGCTGAGCGGCCTGCTGGCTGACACAGCTCCCAAGCAGAGGTCCGCCCTCCTAAGACTATCTTGATATGAACGTGGTCACTTCTAGTGGGGAAAACGTGGGAGAAGTTGAGGGAAAGCTGGGATTGTCCCCACAAGCCCTCCTACAGCCATCGCTGAGCGTGGGAGGGCTCAACCCTGTCCTGATGGTCCGTGCAGCCTGGCAGGCATGGGGGCTGGCCACATCTCTGAACCACCCAGCTGCGCCTCACGTGCCTCCGCTTCCTACTCTTCTGCTCCCTTCCAAGATGGCAGAGCTAGGGTTGAACATGGACTGAGCATCTGGAATGTGCCAGGAGCCAGCCATGTGTGGGCCAGAGACAAAGAACCCCAGGTCCCCTCCCTCAAGAGCTCGTAGACCAGGAAGTGAAGACACTGCTCCTGGATCTGAGCCCAGGTCCCATCAGACCCCTGGAAGTCCCAGTGCAGCGATGCTCATTAGAGACCCAGGAGAGCACAGGGGACTTCCTGGAGCAGGCCGTGTCCGTCTGTCTGAAGTGAAGCCTGAGCTCTCCTGCTTGGTCCCAGCAGCCCCGCATGCTGGAAAGGTGGCCTCGTCAGAGCCACGGGAGGCTGTGGGGAGCCACGGGCAGGGTCTGCCTTTGGAGCGCCCCCTCTCTAAGACCCTGGAGCAAGCCCAGGGAAGTTCCAGCACATGCGCTGCAGGCCCAGGTTGGCTTCCATGGGTCCCTCTGCCAAATGCCACCTGCAAGTTCCACCTGCCTGGAAACTGGGCCAGCAGCAGGGTGGAGCCTCCCGGGTGTCCCACACGGAGGGGCGGATGTTCCACAGTGTACCTGGCCACGTCCCTTGCCCTGTTCTTGTCATACTCTCCTATCACACTGGCCCAGGGCCACAGAGAGGGGAAGAGCAGCAGGTCAGAGAGGAGGGCAGAGAGGACCAGGTGGACAGGGAGCAATGGTGCTCGGTGTTGACCCAACTGCAGGGGCACACGGAACTCAGCAAGGCCTTCCAACCCTGCAGGCCCAGGCAGCCCCCTCTGAGGGGCATTGTGATGGGGACTGTGAGGGGGGCAGGTGCCACGGTCACAGCAGGCTTACTCCTGCATCAGGGCATCTGCTGAGCCAGCTCCCCTAGGTCACTTCACCTCTCTGTGCCTCAGTGTCCAATGGGACTACTGGGGTACTCATGCCATCCCCTTCCCCAGGTGTTAACAATGCTATCAAGTGCAATGGCCGATCTGAAGGAAGCAAATTAAAGATAATTAATAATAATCCTCATAATAGTGATGATGGTGATTAACAGTAATAGTCACGATGATGAGGATGGTGAGCTGATTCTGCTCATCAGAGTCATCCTCCTGCCTCTAGTGCATTCTTAATCCTGCCACAGCCCTGGAGAAGGGCAGTTCTGTGCCCATCAAAAAGACGTGTGCTTTACATATGTACCCAGACTGCAGGAATAGCAGTTTAAGAGAGGGTGGGATCTGCAGAGGAAGGGATGCTCCTATTTCCTGGCTGTGGGGCAGTTAAAGGTGGGAAAAGCTCATTTCTGAGTTTTTAGGAAAAGTGAAGGACTGTTGATCTCAGACCAAGGGAAGGGCCCATCCCCAGGGCTGGGAAGCCGAGCGGCATGGTGAGAGGGATGAGGAAACGTGCAGACAGACTTGTCTGTTCCCCAGGGTGCTCCACACACTCTCAAATGGGCCCAAGACCATCCACCTGCCGGGAGCACAAGAGCAAGGAGTGGCACCTGGGCACTTGGGGTGCAGCCATCAAACAGCTCACTGGATCTTTCCTTCTCCCATCCTTGTTTCCAGGACTGTCCAGGATAAGAGGAAACCAAGCAGTGTTGCTAAGTAGGTCACCTCTATTTGCAAAGCTCCTGTCTGAGCTGCCAGAGCTTGCTGAAACCAGACAGCCCTTTCAGAGAGGCCTGTCTCCACAGCCCAAGACAAAGCAGAATGAGTGCTTTTGGAGAAATATACTGATCCAAAGTTACTCTTACTAAAATGTAAATGACTGATATCGGGAAAGAAAGAGGCGATACCAGGAATCTAAAGCAGGATGAAAGGCCTTGGAGGGAAGATCACAGAGCAGAGAAATGAAGGGGTGCAGACAGGAGAATTCAGTCTGGAATCAGAAAACCAGATAGGCTACTTCCCAGGGGAATGGCCTCCTTGACTCCCTCCGTCTCCCGGGATCCTGATCTCCTCACCCGTGCAACTGGGGAGCTGCTTTTAAATGAAGCGGTTGAGCTAGTGCAATAAGAGGAACGGTGTGAATCGCCCGCACCCGTGCACAGTCCGCTGTGTCCGGGGAACTTTGCAGGGTCCCCAAGAGTAGCTGTCATTTCTTTCCCTTTTGGGATGAACTTGAAAAAAAAACTTAGTGTGTGCGCAGATTGAAACCTGTGACATTGGGGTGGAAGCCAGCGTCCTCCGTCCGGCCAGGCTTCCAGAGGTCAGGGCAAGCTGGCTGGTGGCGACTGCAGCCGGGCAGCTAGTTTCGGAGGTGCCTCGAGTCCAGGGACGGTTCCCCCTCCAGTGAGCAGCCCACAGGCCATTCGGGTGGCTCTCGGGTCTGGTGGCTGAAGGGGACATGGCTTGAGAAGGGTCGCCTGGTGCAGGGCCACCCTAGTTGCACCCCTGTGCCCCAGCCTGCGCCCCTGCGAGATGGGGCTGGCCACACCCACAGCCCCACGGCTGAGTGACAGGATCCCCGTCAGGCCCTGGGGCCGTGCGGGGACACAGCGCTCCACTGCGGCCGATTTTGTTATTATTGTCATTGTCATCATTAGTATCATCACACTTAATTTGAGGTATTGCTTTGAGATGACACAGATGACGGAGTGCGTTGTTTGGAGCTCTGCAAAGCGGAGCGTTTCCACAGACGGGCCGCATCCTCGCCCCACACCTCCCTGCTCCCCGCCAGCCGGGAGCCCGCGGGGCCAGCAGGGGCGTGTGCCCAGTGTGGGCAGAGCTGGACCAGAACCTCCGCACGGGCACCTTCAGCCCGCCCTTGGCAGCTGTGACTCACATCCCAGGCACGATGGCGGGGGAGGACCGGGGCTCAGAGCGCCCTGCAGGAGAGGCAGGGTGGGGCAGCCGGGACCGAGGGGCTCAGAGGTAGCTCTCAAGGGCTTGATTTGGACATCAGGACTGGGGTGGTGTCCGTGCAATCTGAGTCCATACCAGTGTGCAGGGTGGGGGTCTGCAGGTTCTCTGAGCCCACGGGTCTGTTTCCAGGAACTTGACCTTGACCAACATAGATGTCTGGAGGGCTGGGGAAGGGCAGAGGGAGTCCTGGTGGGAGCAGGTGGTGGCTGGAGACATGTCCACGTGGTGGATTTTGTTTTTTTAACTTTAAAAATGTTTTTTATTTGTTCTTTTTAGTTACACATGACAGAATGCATTTTGACATATCATACATGGAGTATAACTTACCATTTTTGTAGTTTTATATGATGTGGAGTTAACCCTGGTTGTGTATTATATATGAACATAGGAAAGTTATGTCTCATTCATTCGACTGTCTTTCCCATTCCCATCCTCCCTTTCCCCCAACTCCCCCATGTCCAATCCAGTAACCCTGCCACATACCTATAGTGAGTCAGCATCCCCATATCAGAAAGAACATTTGGCCTTTGTTTTTTTGGGATTGGCTTATTGCACTTAACATGGTAGTCTCCAGTTCCATCCATTTACCAGCAAAATGCCATAATATCATTCTTCTTTAAGGCTGAGTAATATTCCATTGTGTATATGTACCACATTTTCTTTATCCATTTATCTATTGAAGGGCACCTAGGTTGGTTCCATAGTTTCACTATTGTGAATTGAGCTGCTGTAAGCATTGATGTGGCTGCATCACTGTAGTATGCTGATTTTAAGTCCTTTGGGTATAAACCAAGGAGTGGGATAGCTGGGTCAGATGGGGGTTCATTCCAAGTTTTCTAAGGAACCTCTGTACTGCTTTCCAGAGTGGCTGCACCCATTTGCAGTTCCATCAGCAATAAGTGGTAGAGTTTGGAATCCACATTCACTGAGGTCAGGGCTTCTGTGGCCACTGGGCACAGGGTGGACCCAACCCATGGAGTGGGGTGGGGCAGGGAGGTGGAGAAGAGGTTGGCTGGATGTCAGGACCAGGCTGTGGCCCTGGAGAGGCGAGGCCAGGTGGAGAGGCTGTGGGTGTGCTCTGTGGCCAGGGAAATAGGACTCAGACTGGCCGTCGTCCCGGCCGCCTGGGTGGGGCTCAGCTCAGGATGGCGTGGTCTGCAGCACGGAGCAGGCCCTTCTGGGGGAGGGTGTGTGCGTTCCTGCCAGGACAAGCAGAGGACCAAGGGGAGGGGAAGAGGCTACAGGCCCACCTGTGTGTCCCCACCCTGCCCCTGCCCTCACGTCCAGAGAGGCACCAGGGAGCTCCTCCACAGGTTCCGTTCCTCTTCCCGGACAGCCTTAAAGCAACATTCTCCCAACCTTGTGTCCTACTTCAGTTCCTCCCCTCTTTGATTTATTTTTATGTTACCACCAAGGGGTTTTTCTGCAAACACAGCTCCTCTTTGATCATCCTCCAGCTCAAAAGCCTTCAATGGCTCCCTAGTGCCCATAGAAGGAATCTTCTTGTCATCTAAAGTTTGCTGTAATCTGGTCTCAACCTTGTGCCTCAGCTTGAAGACCCTCTTCAAGTCTCTACCACAACAAAAATAATGGGTAACTTGCCATTTCTCCTAAATTCTACAAAGATTCCTGCTCTGTGCCTTGGATTGGGCTCTGGTCCCATCACCTCCCATCTGACACCAGGCCTGACCTCCCAGGGCCAGCTCAGGTGCCCCTCACCCACCAGGCGAGTGCTTCCTGCACGCTCCCGGCTCACCCACGGTGGTTTCTCCCTCCTCCTTACCGTAGCCATGGCTGTGTTCTGGGGTGTCACTGTTAGACATTTTTTCAAAAACATTTTTGTTCATTGTTCTGTCTCCCTAAACAGGAAGCAAGGGAATTAAACCCAAGATGGAGAGTGTCTTTTCCTGCCTTGCTCTTTCCCCATGCACGGACCTCATCCTCTTCCTTCCGTGATCTCACTCTGGCTGGGGACTCGTGTGTCCAGCTGTCCTCTGTCCTGTGAACCCCAGAGAGGTTCTCCCCGGGTTTCAAGAGGCACCCAAGCCCTCTCCCTGGCACCCCGGGCTCTCTCATCCACAGCCCTCTGCACGTCCAAACGGCCCTGCTTGCTCTGCTTGCTCCCTTTGGTGTGGCAGGTCCTGTTGCCGGGCCTTGGCTCCATGGACAGAGCCTGGGCCGCCGCTGCTGCAGGCCTGCTGCCCGGGAAGGACCACACCGAGGGGGCCCCAGTACGTTTGCTGAAGGCCCACCCAGAGCTTGGGAGATGGGGAGCGAAGCTGCGTAGGCAGGCGCGGGTGGGAGGGCAGTGTGGAGGGAAGGTCCACGGTCTGAACCCCAGCTCTGCTCCCCGCAGTGGGCTCAGAACTGGGAAATCAAGCCCCCCACTACAGAGGTTGTGTCTTTATAAGAAATCCCGGACGGTGGGCAGAGGAGCCTGGAGGCCAGCTCCACAAAGTCCTCGGCTATGGAAGCCAGGATGTGAAGCTTCCAGAACTTTCTGTGTGCCCTCATCTTTGCCAGTTCACATGCCGGCTTCATTGTCTCCTGCACACTGACTTCCTCTGTGGCAGCCAAACCACAATGCGTCACGGAAGAGGTTCCAGCAGGGATAGGGTCCCAGGGGTGGGAGTGGGTGAGAAGTTTGCGGAAGGCTGTCAGCCCAGGTCTGCTGGTCAGCCTGGAACCACCACTGGCCAGCAGGGCATTTGATGGGGCAGGGTCCGCATCTCTTTGCAGTCCTAAGGTGCCACACACAGCCCCTGGAAGGTGCCAATGTTCTTCCTCTGGTTTGTGAAGTGGAAACTCCCAGGGAGGAGCCCTGGTTGGCACGGATGCCGCTTGTTGAACACAAGGTGTGCCAGCAGGCGCAGGGAGCAGCTCCCAGTCCCCGGCGCCAGCAGAGTGAGCTGGGCTGTGCCTGAACGTCCACCTTCCAGGCCCGATGCTCACTTCTCTGGCGGCCAGTCTTTATCTGGAGCGGAGCACAGGATTGGAATCCTGTGAGCGCCGTCCCTCCCTGGCTAAGTGGACGCACCCCCTGGATCTGCCCCTCGACCTCGTCCTAGGATCACACGGCCCAGGCTCTGCTCCAGCACCTGCTCCGTGGCTCTGCCTGACCCGGGTCCCTACTCCCACAGCCGGTGTGGTCCCTTTCTGGGTCAGGTGTCCCTCCCTGGGCCACATGCCTCTGGACCCAGAGTCAGGGCAGGAAGGTGATCAAATAGCAGCTCCTGCAAGTACCTGAGCCGAGGCGGTTTCTTAGGACAAGAAGGCTACAGCCATGTCGTCTCAATGGCCACTCACACATGCGCACATCAAGTCGAGGAAGTGGGGAAACGTGGGGCAGGACCCAGCGTCAAAGAGAGCAGTCAGCCTGTGAGTCATGAGCACCATGCACTTGCCCTTCCCGGGCATGGCACGTGCTCTCGGGACTCAGAGAGGGCACAGCCAGTCCTGCAGCTCTCAGTGTGAACGGGAGTGCCCCTCCCACACTCTGCCACGGGCTTCAGAGTCGGGAACAATGTCCAGCACAACTCTGCCACCTCCAGGTGGTGCCTGTCACAGCCAGAGTGCGGCAGGACCTCCCGTGTACCCTGGGGCTCCTGTGAGCAGCACCCCTCTCGGCTCCCGCTCCGTCTGCTCAGGAAGTCTGGGTGGCTTCCCAGTTCCCATGGCAGACACATGCCACGCTTCTGGCCACGGCCGTCTTTAAACCCACTCACTTTATCCACCCAGGGCCTCCCTCTGGCATCAACCCTGAGCCAGCACTGCCCCTGCCCTTGGGGAGTCGACCCTGGAGTCAGGGAATATAGACGGGTCACCTGGTCACCATGTGGCTAAGCTTCTGGACGCTGGGTACTCAGAGGTGCCTATGGTCCTCTGAGCTGGTTTTCCTGTATCTTCCCACACATCCACACATCGATGGAGGTCCTTCTCCAGTCCCCCCACCTGCTTTCCCAGTGTAGGGAGTTTGTGCTTTTCCCCAGGGGTGAACTCTTTCCAGACTTTGGGAGGATGTGGGGCACCTGGCCTGGGCCTTCTGCCCTGGTGTGGAGCTGCTCTGTTTTGGATGAAGGAACTGGTTCTCAATGCTGCCAGCTGTCTTCTCCTCGCCACCTGCCTGCCCTCTGTCCCCTCCCATACCAGAAAGACACCAGGCAGGAGGGTGGCAGGGATGACCTGCCCAGATACCCCAGGGCCTCCATGATTATCCAGGGAGCTCCCAGCTGTGACGCCCCAAGTCCTCCAGAGCGGTCAGGCCAAAAGCTGCTTGGACGTGTGTGTGGATGGACCCTCTGGGGCCTCCCCAGCCGCCATGGTCCCCGCCTGGGAAAGGCTCCTGGTTGGCAAACTTGGCACACCTCCCAGAATCCCATGGTGCTCTCAGCGGGAGACAGGAAAATAAGGACAAAAGAGAACATCGTCCGTCCTTGCGTTTAAGCAGGGGAGATGAGGGGGAGTCTAAAGTCAGTGTCCCCAAGTGCAAATCAAGTTAAATGTCAGGAACACCCGGAGGCTCCTGAAGCGCCCCAGGGCCTGAGTCTGAAGCCGCAGCTGTGCTCCTCTCAGGACACCTGGCTCTGTCCTGGCTGCAGTCCTGACCGGAGGGTGTGTCTGAGCGGATCGTTTACCTGCTCTTCCACAGTCTTTCCTGAGAAGGACTCCACGCACCCCACGGGTGGCCAGGAGGAGCAACTATGTCAATGCTGAGTTGAAGGCTCAGAATCTATTTTTACCAATAATAGCAAAGTGGATGTGCACTTACCACCCCCTGGGCTTATTGTGAAGATCAGTGAGGTCATGTGAATGGATTCTGTGGTTTTGCCTGGATCCCTTGAACCTTGTACATGATGGCACATGATAATTATCTGTTGAATAAATGAATGAGTAAGTATTATTTCCTCTGCTAAAACCTCCTGCCTATGACAGAAAATCCAAGTTTGTTAAATAGCAACAGTCGGAAGTGCTATGACTGCCAAGTCAACACCTGCCACTCCCGATTCTCCCACCACCTACCTGCTCAGTTTCTTCTCCTGTGTTCACACTTGGAGAAAGCCAGAATCCGTGGCCTTCCCCCTAACAATACTGTCCCGTCTTTATGCACTCTCGGTCTTGGACTTGTAATACCTGCTTTTTACGCACCTGAGAATTTTTATCCAGCTTCAAAATCCAGTTTGGATATCACTTTTTCCAGGGGGTATGATGGTGGTGCTAATGGTGGCAGTGATGGTCAAGGTGATGGTGGTTAGGGTGATAATGGCGATGGTGATGGTGGGGATAATGGGGATAATGGGGATGGTGGTGGTGATGATGATGATGATGGTTCTGTTGATGGTGGTGGTGGTGGTGGTGGTGATCATGGTGGTGATAGTGGTGATATGATGTTGGTGATGGTAGTGTTGGTGGTGATCATGGTGGTGGTGGTGGTGGTAGTGTCAGTAACGATGGTGATGATGGCGATGTCAATGGTGGTGGTGGTGGTGGTGATCATGGTGGTGGTAGTGGTGGTAGTGTCAGTAACGATGGTGATGATGG
>JAJEJO010002644.1:527514-581458 GCA_020662805.1 Glaucomys volans
TTAATAGTAGCAATGTTTGTGGTGATGGTGTCAATGATGCAGACACTACGTCAATCCTCATCCTAATAATTATTTCATTGTGATAAAAAAGATAAAGTACTATATTATCTTCCCTTTCATTCAACTAAAATTCAACACATTCTAATCTCCAGATGTCTCATCTTTGGCCTGTTCCTGATCACCTCTCTCTCTCTCTCTGAGTGGGAATAAAGGCTTTGAAGGTCCCTTTGGTAGATGGATAAGAGGAAACAGCAGAGCATCCCAGACAGGAGCAGAGCATGAACAATGGGGCTCAGGTACTTTGGACTGTGCTTCAAACCCACCATCCACTCATTCATTCATCCACTTCCAAGTTTTCATGACCGCCTTCTCCATGCCTAGACTGTGGTCAGGACTAGAAATTCAGTGCTAAACAAAAGTCCTTCGGGTTGACCCCAGTACAGGATTCCCTTGGGGAAGTACAATGGCTCCCCCTCCTTCTATTTGGAATCCAGTGAGGGAAATGTCCATGATGCAGCTCTGACTTTGCCACGTCTGATGTCTGCTCATCTAGATCATTAGCCCCCGTCCCCAAACAGATGTCTAATAAAAGGAAAAAGAGAACATAGAATTCCTCAACTAAGCTCTGTTTGTTCTGTTTTGTGTTAAGGGATGAGGTCTTGCTATGTCACCCAGGTCGGCCTCAGACCCATGCCTTGGCCCCCTGAGTAGCTGGGACTGCAGGCACATGCCACCAGGCTGGTTTTCAAGTGCTCTCTTTACTGATAGAAATGGTGGTTTCAGTCCAGGGTGCTGGAGTCTTGGGGTCTTTGGTGTTTCAGGCTTGACCCTTGGAGCAGGCAAAAGGGCAGGGAGAAGCCGACAGGGGCAGCTGTGGGGTCCTGGAGGACAGAAGCCCCTCTGGGATGATTTCGCCGCCCAGTGGTCAGAGTGGGCAGGCCAGAGGGGACAGGAGGTGCGAGCACACCATGTGCATTTCAAGTTGGTGTGGTTTCTTCAGGGGCTTCCCGTGGCTCCATCTCTAATCTTGGGGACAGAATGTGCCAGCAGCTCCATCCTCCCCCTGGAGGACGATGGCAGAAGCCAGCAGGGGTTTCTTTGGCTCCTGTCTGCCTCAGGGGGTTGTGGTAGAAAACAGATTTTTCCGATGCCTCTTGGGTGACTTTGATCCTTTCCATCCTTCCCAGCAGATTCCCAGGACTGTGGCATCGGATCACAGGTCCACATTCTCTTGAACTCTGCTTCTCTTTTCTGTAAGTGGGATTGCAGTTTGGGGCACTTGCATAAGATTGCTTTCTGCAGAACCCGTCCTGCCCGCTCTGTTCCAGTTTCCCAGGCAACCCCTGCATCTCTCTGGCTCCCTGCTGGGTCCAAAAAGAGAACAAAAAGGCCTTGATCCTTGCAAGAGCCTTTGGGAAAGAGCTTGCCTTCTCAGCAGAGCCTCTCAGCCAGAGGCTGCCCCTGGCTCCTCACCCAGGCCACCCCCTGTGTGGGCCCCTG
Source organism: Glaucomys volans (assembly GCA_020662805.1). Taxonomy (NCBI): domain Eukaryota; kingdom Metazoa; phylum Chordata; class Mammalia; order Rodentia; family Sciuridae; genus Glaucomys; species Glaucomys volans. The sequence continues at coordinate 529,015 of JAJEJO010002644.1, forward strand.
GCCTCCCTCTGCCTTCCCAGAAGCACCACGCTTCAGCTGAGCTCTGGCTCCTTTTCGTCAGGGTCCAGAGGCTCCTCGGCAAGGGCTGCCCTTGCTCTTGGAAGCCCCCCACCCAGCTGAGATAAGGGCACATAAACCAACTCCTCAGCCCAATCCCTCCCCTCCCCACAGCCACCTCAGCTTCCACCCAGGTAGAAGAGGCTGCAGCCTTCTCTCCGCATCAGACTGACCACACGGTGCCTGTGACAGGGACCACAGACCACACTCACCAGCTGCCTGTCTTCCTGGTTCCAACAACACTGCCACAGTCCTGTGGCCCTCTGACTCTGTGGGTCCAGCCTGGAGCTGGTGGGATGTGGAGGTGGCCTGCCTTAGCCGTGGGGAGGGGGCTCAGCAAGCAGCCTCCAGCTCTTGGCTCCTCAGAGGCTGCCCTTCCCAGGACAGGTGGCATCTAGAGACTGAACAGGATGGAGATTCAAAGGTCTGGTCATTTTAGCCCAACCAGGACTCCACTGAGCGCTGGTCCCTCCCCAGTCCAGGGGGTGGCGGAACTTTGTGAGGTGGGATTGCAGCCTGGTGTGTCCACCTGCCTCACCTGCATCCTCCCACTTCCTCCCACAGGTGTGGATCCCTGACAAACCTCTTGTTCCTCAAACTCCATCTCAGCACCTGCTTCCCAAGGACCCAGCAGGGACACCAGCTTTCTTCATTCATTCAGCAAATATCTGATTCAGCAAATGTTGATCACAGGGTATTGACCTTGTGCAGACGCCATCCTGGGTGCTGAGATCTGTGGGCGTCATGGACCAGTGGAGAGAGAACAGCTGGAAATCAGCAGACACAGGAATGACGACGGGAAACACCAGGAGAATGGACAGGGAGGGGGGACGGGAGGACACTGGAGGAGTCCGGGCCAGGGAGAGGAAGGGGAGAAGCTTCTCCAAGGAGGGGACTTTGACCTGAGCCCTGAGATCGAGAAGGTGCCAGGCAGGGAAAACTGCGAGTCCAACCTGGACATCTTGTCGAAGCTCCCAGGCCCCCCGTGGCCCCCTAGTGGCCTCCCTCATCCTAGCTCTCATTATCATTCTCTTCCAGTGTTCAAGTATCAGCACATGCCCCCACTGTCCACCGGCCATTCAGCCAGATCTTTGGCAGCCACCCTGACCCCTCCCAGAAGTCCCGATGCCACCAGTCATCTGGGTGGTCGCAGCTCCTGGCCCATTGCTGGGTCTTGTCACCATCAGTTGCAGTAGTCACCAGTCAGATGGCCCTTACCCAGATCCAGGGTCCCTGCCATGCAAGCCCTCTGCTGGCCCCACACCCGCTGCCCTGTGGGCTTAGCACACCCATCATGGGTGGGCGTTGCGGCCATGGCAACAGGCAGGCTGGGAGGCTATGGCGCCAGGCGCCAGTGTCTCGTGGTGCTGGAGGATGGAGGCTCAAGACGGTGTGGCTGGCAGGGCTGTGCTTCCTCCGGGGCCCTGGGAGACTCCTGCCTCGCCTCTTCCCAGCCTCAGGTGGTAGCCAGCCACCCTTGCTGGTCCCTGACTTGCAACTGCCTGCCTCCAGCCCCACGTCTGGAGACCATATTCTCCTGGCCCCATTATCAAATCCCCACTTTAGAAGGACGCTGATCACACTGGACTAGGGCCCAGCTTGTGGCCTCATGCCAACTCTACCTCTGCCAAGACCCTCTTTCCGAATGTCACCTTCTGAGATGTGGGAGCCAGGCCTCCAGCACATCCTTCTGCAGGGAGGACTCGGCTCAGCCCCTCGCACGGAGCTGCCTTTCCGTGGTCTGGATCCCATCTTAGCATGGTAGTCTGCCAGAGGGCCACCTCCCCTCCCAGTCCAACACCCGCACTGGGGCTTCCTACCCTCTGCAGCCGTACATCTCGGCCATTGGTCCAAACATAAGTTTACAGTAAAACGAGGGGAGAGGTGCTCATCGATCAAAGGGGAGCCTGGTGACACTGAAGGGGGTGTCCCTTCCCCACCCAACCTTCTCACCTTCCCCAGCTGGCCCCTGAAGAAACCTGGGCCAGAGCCAGAGTGGAGAAGCACCAGTGGGCCCATGAACCCTGGTGCTGCTCCTGGCCATGGCCAGTGGGAGGCTGAGAGTCTCAGACTGGGGCCTCCACTTCCCTGGGCCTCAAGCGCTCATGACCTGCAGTGAGTGGCGCTCTCCAGTATCAGCACGAGTGCATGCCTGTTCCTGCCATGTCCCCTCTAGCCCTTGTCACCTGGCATTTGTCTGTTGTCTCCCCTCACACCAGCCTCACCCCTGCAAGGATGGACCCTGCTGTCGTCCAGGGCTTGGAGCTGGGCCTGGAAGGAGTAGATGGATGCTCAGTAAATACCTGTTGAAGGATGGTTTCACTCACCGTTGTTAACAGCTCTAGGGGAAATAATTTTCATTTTAGACCACTCGTCCCTTCAAAGTGCACAGCCTAATGTTTTTCCAGCATATTAGTGGCAGTGGGGGAAACAGAGCAGACCACTATCATGAGCAGTCCTCTTCCTCTAATGATGTCAGACATCTTTATCTTCTGCTGTTGGAACCAAATCCCACAGGCTACGCAGCTTGGAAGCACCACAAGTCCATTTGGCTCTCAGTTCCGGGAGCTGGGAAGTCCAAGAACATGGTGCCCCACTGGGGAGGGCCCATGCTGCTGTGATGTGACAGCACCTGAGACAGGGTGGAGAGGGTGTGCCCCACGCAGACAAGCGCACCTTGTGATGGTCAGCCCACTCCCCAGGACAGTCTTGTCACTAGCTCTGCAGTTTGATTCTTCTGTTTGTGCAGGGAAAGGAGGAAGGCCCAAGTTTCAAAGACAAGACAGACGTGGACACACGGCTTCTGTAGGGAATACGTTTCCTCTTTTGTTTTAGGAGAAAATGTAGGCATTACACTAAGAAGTGGAATCGCGTAGACGTTGACGCCTCATGAATTGACACGTGGAATGTTGTCATTGAACAAAACACGGCGAATTCATCAAGTGTAAAAAATGACACCCTTGTTTTCATTTACTAGAAGCCCTTGGCTGGAAACTTCCCTGCCCTGCTCTTCATCATGAGCATCCACACTGTAGCATCCCCAACCCGCACACAGTGGGCTCTGGGTGAGTTCTAGACCAGATGGGCCAACAGCCCCTTTCCCAGGAGTCTGGACTCCACACTGAGGGAGGCTCTGTGCCCTCTGGGACCCAGGAGGTGTTGTTGTACCCAAAGAAAATAAAATCATCCAAGCTGATCACGTAAAACCAAAAGAAACCTTTATTTTAGCTGGCCAGCGATGATCTCCCTTACACTTAAGAGTGGGGTGCTGGGAAATCGCGGGTTAGTTCCTGTGTTGCCAGCATTTATAGGGAGCCGGAAGGGATTAGGGCGGGGCTATAGAGAGCGAGAAAAGATTAGGGTGGGGCAATAGGGAACGGGAAGGGATTGGGATGGGGCTGACTCTCCAGATCTCGATGGAGAATCTTTTTGGGGGTCTAACAGTGCACCTAGGCACTGCGGGCAGCTTGGTTCTGCCGTGTGGACTAAGGAGAGGATGAAAGTCAGTTTGAAGTAACAGGAAAAGTGAAGCAGAGCAAAGGAGCCAGGGAGAAGGACAGACAGAAGGGAGAGTGGGGGTGAAGGCAAGGCTCTTGGGAACCGGTTCTTGGTGAGGGGGCACTGTGGAGTTTTCTGGAAGCTTCTCCCTCCCTCGTCATTCCCTGCTCCTCGTGACCCCTCCAGGTCCTCTCCCTGGGTTGCAGAGGTACAGCGCTTCAGGGCTCTGGGTGAAGTCTGCTCTACCCAGGTCCTCACACCTGGCCCCCGGGGTTAAGAAGCAAAAGCCCCCACCTTGTTCTTTCTTTTCTGTCCGTCCTGAGTCCCCCACTCCCAGCTGAATCATAAATATTTTAGGAAGATTGACTGCAGGCTGCCTGGTGGTAGCAGAGCCCTAGGAGTTCCTGAGCCTGGGGCTGGGTGTGATAAGACCCAGAGCTCTACCTTCACCAGGACGCCCTTTCCAGAACATTCTCTGCCACCGCAAGGTGGGCCTGCGCATTCCCTTCCGAGTGGTGGCTCCTTTGGAAATGTGGGGTCTCTAAAAACTAGTAATGGCGAGGAAGCCCAAGCTCATAGCAGCCAGGACCGTCCGTGTATCCAACCCTTCCCACCAGCCTAGCGCTCATGGTTTGGTGTGGTGTGCTTAACCCCCTGTTAGAGGGTAGATCTCACATTAGGGTCATTTTTAAAAGGGACCCACAAAGGAACAACAGGAAACGTTTGAAGATGAGGGTCCTGTTCACACCTGGATTGTGGTGTGGGTGCCCGGGGTGAGCATATGTCCAGACGCACTGTGTGCGTGGGACAGGGCACGCTCGTGTTTTGTTTGTTTCTGCACATCCACCCTATCTCAATGAAGTTGTTTCCTTCAACACCTCCTGTGCTCACTGAGGCACCTCGGGGAGAGGGGCGTTCCAAGATCCTCCTCAAAGCAGGCGACCCTGATGACATCAAGCCCGGGCCTTGCACAACCCTCTTTGCTGGAGCTTCTTGATTTCATGATGGTAATAAAATTGCACAAATAATGGGAAAGACCTTTGTCTCTCCTCTCCTACCCCAGGGTCTCAGGACCCCCCGCTGCCAGGAGAGGAGTCCTTGTGCCCTGGGGGTGCTGCTGGCTCCGTGGGTTCCCTGCTCTCTCCCAGGCCCAGGCTGTCTATTCCCAGGCCATGGCTCCAGCTGAAAGGGAGACCCTGGCTCAGGGAGTCCCATGGGCTCAGACACAGGCACAGCTTCTCTGGCATCTACGGGTGGGCAGGGGCTGGGCCTCCCGGGTCACCACCACAGAGGAGGGGCTCTCCACCACGCTCCGCAGTGTGTCCCATGCCTCCTCACCCCCTAAGTCTCCACCTGGGGAGTGTGATGGTCACACTAAGGCACAGGTAACAGGGCCACCCCAGCGGCTATTCCTCAGGTGTGTTCCATGGGGTCACCCCTCCCCGATTGGAACGTGCCCCTCAGCCTCCGGGAAAGCCTCTGATATTATTTTCAGAACAGGCGGACGGTGGCCCTGCCTCCGTGGCCTTGTCTGGGTGGTTTTGCCCTGCCTGGCTCCTGCTTCTTGGAGGTCTGCTGGCCACATGGTGGTCCCAGGCTGAGCTGACCCCGCCTCCCTTCTGTCCTGTTTTCTCACTCCATGGCTGGGGAGACTGGGCATGTGTCAGTTCCTAATTTTCTGGAAGTGCTGCCAACACCATGAAACTGAGAGCTGGCCTGGCTGTGCCATTCCCGCTGAGAATCCCTTGATCCTAAGTGGTCCTGTTTGTCACGGGTCCTGAGCTTCACTGACTGAAGATAAAGCAGCCAGCAGAACGTGAAGACGGACCCCGCTCTTCCACAGCTCTGAGAGGCAAAGGGCCAAACCCGGCAGCTCTTCCAAACTGAGGAAGGGACATATCAAAGGTACTCTGGATCCTAAATAACCCAAGAGGGCAAGCATCGCTCTTCTACTTTGGATGAGGGGTTTCGTTTGTTTTTTTCACAAAAAATAGATCACTATGTTTTTGTATTGGTTCTGTTTTGTTATACATGACAGTAGAATCCATACGAGCTTGAAATATATCGTATTCTAATCAGGACCCCATTTTGGTGGATGTGCACCATGGTGAGACTCACTCTGGCCTATTCATATGTGGACGTTGGAAAGTTAGGTCCCATTCATTCCACTGTCTTTCCTATTCCCGCGCCCCTCCCTCCCCTTGGTCTAATCCCCTGAATCGCTGTTCTTCCCCCCTCCTTGTTAGGGGTTAGCTTCCACATATCAACAAAAACATTCAACCTTTGGTTTTTGGAGACTGACTTAAAAATATAAAACACTAAATGTTTCTGTTTTAGAATGGTCAACAAACACACAAAAAAATGTTCACATCTCTAGCAATTAGAGAAATGCAAATTAAAACTACACTAAGGTTTCATCTCACTTCAATCAGAATGCCCACAATCAAGAATATAAGTAACAATAAATGTTGGCGAGGATGTGGGGAAAAAGGTTCACTCATACATTGTAGGTGGGACTGCAAATTGGTGCAACCACTCTGGAAAGCAGTATGGAGGTTCCTCAAAAAACTAGGAATGGAGCCACCATTTGACCCAGTTATCTCACTCCTCAGCATATATCCAGAGACTTAAAATCAGCATACTACAGTGACACGGCCACATCAATGTTCAGAGCATTCAGAGCAGCTCACTTCACACTAGCTAAGCTATGGAACCAACCTAAGTGCCCTTCAACACACACACACACACACACACACACACACACACACACACGATGCGATATTACTCAGCCATAAAAAAGAATGACTTCATGACATTTGCCAGTAAATGGATAACTTTAGACAGTGGGATGACCCTGACATCACTTTCCTATGTTCATACATGAACACTTGGCCAGTGAAACTCCACATCATATACAAGCACAAGAATGAGTTCCTAGCTAGAATAAGATGTACTCCATGTTTGTATGTCAGAATATACTCTTGTGTCATGTATACCTAAAAGGAACAAAAATTGTTTTAAATGTTCATGTTTTAAATTATAGAATACTAAATAAATACTAGCTTACCTTTTTATTTTTCTATACATTTATAAACAACAGTACAAGAAGCAATGTTTTTATAAAAATTAAAGAATTGTAATTCCCCCTACGGTTGTTAACATTTGGTTTTGCCTTCCTGTGAGATGTGAGGTAGAACTGAACAAAGTGACCTTCTTGCCACCCTGAGCCCAGAGCTGTGTCAGCACATGCGTCGGAGGGCGTCAGAGGGTGTGAGAAGCTGACTCTTTCCCCTTGGCAGAGGAGGGTCATCTTTCCGTGTTGTAAAATGATGGCCCACGAAGATGTCCTGGGCATGGCCATCACTGTCCCCTCAGATATGGGCCTTCTCATCCACATTTTCCACTGAGCCTCGAAAAATGATTCTAGCATCCCTAGCCCCTTAAAGTAGAAAACCAGATTTCTCATTCAAAAAAATAAATATGTAAGTTGCCTTTCATATGCCAGCAACATGTAAATATACTCTTTCAGTGATGAAAGTTAGTGGAGACCCACATTCACTATTTATTTTAATTACACATATAACCAAAATCATAGACTTTCATGAAATGAAGATATTCAAAGGTTTGCTTATAGCAAAATTCAATCCTTGCAGTTATGAGCCTGGGTCAATAAGAAATTGGCACTAGCCCCACATGTCCCTCTGTCCTCTCCGCGGTTGTGGTGTCGGACCTTGGTAAGCATCCCCAGGTCGCACACCACACAGCTGATTCCAGCTAATGTGTTGTCCTCATTCAAAATCTTGTTGTTCAAAATAAACTATTCAAGAAAGAGTCTCATATATGAGAATTTATAATGATGCAAATATAAGGAAACCCACCTTCCCCAGCCACAAGGAAGCGGGTGCCTGCGTACAGCCGTCCCCTGGTGCCCGAGGAGGAGGGTCGGTTCCAGGACCCCTGCAGATGCCGTTCCGTGGATGCTCGTGCCCCTGGTGTGAAATGGTGTGGTATCTTCACAGAACCTGCCCACACCCCCTGTGTCCCTCAGATCGTTCTGGAAGGCTCACAATATGGTATGGAGGTAGCACAGTGTTAAGCTGCATTGTTTCTGTCTGTGTGTTTTGTTGTTGGGTTTTGATTAAGAGTTTTGTTTCCACTAATCACTTGAGATGATCGTTTTTGAGGCAAAATGTAGGAACTGGAAAAACGTCTGGCCTTGTAGATTGGAAGGGGGAGGGTGCATTGGCAACGAAAAATATATATATTTAAAAAGACTTTTTTTCAAGTATTTTTGATGCACGGTTGGTTGAACCCATGATGTGAAGACTGTGGCTACGGAGGAGCCCGCCAGGGCCGGTGGTGGACGGGCCACACCGGGTTACCTCACTCCTCTGCCCCAGCGGGACGTGGGCCATTCTGCCTATTTTAAAGAGAAGGACACCAAGGCTCAGAGGTTAAGTGACTTGCCCAAGGTCATGAGCCAATTAAACGAAAAGCCTGGACCCCCGCAGGCCCCCCGGACTCCACCCCCAGCCCCTCCTGCCCTTTGGGAGCCCGGGTAGAACAGCCTTGCGAGCTCACCAGGGTCTTAAAGAATCTGCAGCCGTGGCCACACTGGGGGATTGAATTGTCTCCTATGTTAGTCTGAAAAATCGCTTTGGGTGCTGAATTTTGAATCACAGGCTTTGCTCCTCACCTTGGATCAGTTCCTGGAAAGAACCAAGTGGGTCGGCCCTGGGGAGGGATCTGGAAGAGAGAAGGCTTGCAGAAAGAATCCATGGAAACCCCCTCAGCAGCTGGCAGAGGTGACTGACCCAGGGACATGGCACGTCTGGCAGGCGCTGAGCAACTCTACCTCCAGAAAACTCAAGAGCTGGTTACATGGGAAGGCAGTCAGAGGGGGGCCACACACCCACTTCAGTGACAGCTCTCGGCTGACCTGAAATGCCAGGGGGCGCTCATTCCACTTATTTTGCTCATGATACAACCTCCTATCCAAGTCCTTGACCTTCTTTCCAGAGACTACAGAATGGACCAGTGGCAATAAGAGACGGATTCAAAGAGCTGAGGATGCTTCTGACAGGACTCAGGAGGTGATAAAATCATAACAGCATATGGAGCAAAGCCCTTTGATAATGTCATTGAACGCAATTCCCTCAGTAACCCTGTGAGGGGGCTGTTCACCCATCTTACAGATAGGGAGCACGAGTCACCTTAGGGCACAAATCAGAGATCACACAGCAGGAATGAACAAATGCTAACAGCCACTAATCCAGATTCCCCGACTCCAGACCAACCTCTGCACCACTTTTTGGTGCAAAGGCCCTGCAAATGCCTGTTCAAATAAATGGAGTCATGAAGGATGAAGACAACGGTCAAAGATGGAGTGGTTGCACATACTCATTCATTCTCCAAACATGTATTCTAGTAACACATATTCCACTATCTCTGGGTTAAACTCTGGAACAGCAAAGATGTTATACCATCCATCTAATCTCTGGATGGTCTCCCAGGCTCTTAAGAGACTGGAAAAGACACTGCCAACAATAAGACAAGGGACCTAGCAGTTTTGTTGGTAATCTAGAATTGAGGTCAATCAGCTGCATTTGAAAACAAATTGGTGTATTTTCATATTTTTAATAAATGAGTCAGGTTGGGTGAGGGTATGCTGCAATAACAAATGAACCCAGCATTTCAAGGGCTTAGAACAACAATGGTTGGTTTGTTGCAGGGCTCCTTTCAAATGAAAACCCCTAGATTGTTTTCTTTCCTTCCCCATTTCCTGGCAACCTATGTTTTCTCTACCCCAGCTTCCGTATGCTGAGAATGGAAACCGAAGCTGCCACCCCCAGCCCAGGCAGGCATCAAGGAAGGAAGAATTGTATGTACTCCTAGGCTAGCATGGCCTAGCTAAATTGATACTTGTGTATTTCTCAACCTCTGCATCTACAAATTGTAAACTCTCTGTAGAAAGGGAGAAGACAGATTAGCTGTCTCCATTTTAGGGCAAACTGTGATTAAATTAATTTTCCTTTTCATGTTATTTCCTCTCATTTCAGATGAAAGTGGGTGACTGAATCCAGTCTTCTGGGACCTCAGCAGCCTCTGGCCTGGGCTCAGGTAACAGGTTCCTCATCAGGCCAGGGTCAGTCCAGGCTGCTGGCCTACGTCTTCGCTCTGGAACCAACTCTCTCCTAAGTATCACCAGCGGCAGCTCAGTGGTGAGAAAACTGTCACAAGCTATGCGTGTGGCTCGTGAGCTCAAGTGACGCCTGTCACCCTGCGGGCATGTCATTGTTCAGGGTCAGCACATGAGCTTTCCTAGGGCCGGTGAGCAAGCCTAAAAGTTTCCCCGGGTTCCAAAGCACTGAAATTCTTTGCTTAGGAAAAAAATGAAATAGATCAGAAAATTCTGTTTTTAAGTTTGCAAATGTAAGATTTTTTAACAGGCGACACATTTACATGGCTTCAGCCGCATCACATAACAATAAAATGTTTCCAAATATCTGTTTTCAAAAGATGAGGTTGTTTTTCATCCTTTGAAAAATGTTACTTTTTCCCTCATAATGAAAACCAATCTTTTACATCAAAAGGAGATTCTTTTTTGGAAATAAATCCACATGGAAATGAAATCCACTTATTGCAAAATAAATAAATAAATAAATAAAGTCAACACTTGAAAAAAACATTGTATGTCAAAGAAGAAGTGTGGGGTTTAAACTTCCCTGGACTTCAGAATTTCCAGGAATTTCCGTGTGGTATCAGGGCTCTCCGCATGATCCCTCATTTGTGAAGATTCAGCTTAAGGAATCCTTTTTTAAAAATTCACTATATTGATAATTTCTTTTCAAATCAGGACTTTAAAATAAGCCCCCCCGCTCCTATGATAAAGAATTTAAGGATTTTTTTTTTTTTTTTTTTTTGCGGTGCTGGGGATTGAAGGGACCTCTTTTTACAGAGTCACACACCTGAATGATGTCATGTATCTTGCTCATGGTCACCACAGGAAGGAGCCTCTCAGGTCCGGGAACTTCCATAAGTTCACCCAGCAGCTCTTATAGCTCAGTGTCAACCAGTCAGCATCTGCGCTCGCCCTTCTTTCCCCAGAAAAAGACTGTTTGGACTTAAGAAATAAGGTAGTGCTGGAAAATGCATATCCCCAGTACATTTCTTTTAGCGTTTCCCCCCCAAATACTAGCTATCCAGGCAGGCCTGGCTGCTGAGACCGTCGCAGAATCCGGAATGTCATGACCAGAGGCAGATGGATGCAGCTGCAGAAGGAGCCCTGGGTGGGGAAGCTCTGCCTGAAGTCCCCACACTGACTCCCCAGGGGCGCCTTCTCTGAGTTGTGTTGAGCTGTCCTGGATGAAAAGGGGTGGGAGGCCTCTGGTTGGTGACTGTGTTGTTTTCCATCATTTTCACGGTTTTACCCATTTTTGGTAGGACCAACAGGATGTGGACTTTTGCATTCACTATTAATGCAATTCCAAAGAAGCCTCCCGGGAAGCTGGGCGCCCTCCCGCCCCTGTGTAGGTCCTGTTCAGATAGACGGCAAATAACTAATGAGCTAGCTACTTAAATGCATTGTTATTATATTTATTGTTTCTTAATAGAATTGAAGAGTTTCCTAAACTTTATTATTAAAATTCTTACAGTTTTGTTCTGTTCCAGATTGAATGCCATGTGATTTTAGGCATTTCTGGAAAAAAAAAAATGTACCTAGGGTGTTCTTAGTTCTTAAGTGGCTGGCTCATTGGGCCAGTTCCAGGTAATAATTAAAGAACGACATTCGCTGAGGAGGAGGGAATCTTGAAATTACGTCCAGTCTCAAGCAACAGAAACCCCGACCAAACAACAGCTTGAACAAATCAGAGGTTTGCTGTCTTCTCATGCAACAGAACAGTGACATCATTTCAGTGGTTCAAACACGCCAGGGACCAGTCTTCACTCCCGTCTTACCCTTTCTCCCCAGATCACAATATGGATGCCACATATCCAGTTATTACATCTTCATTCCAGAAAGGAAGAAGGAGGTTAAGAGGAGGAAGCCAGAGGAGGAAGCCAGAGGAGGAGAGGTATTTCTTATGTTAGAAAAGGAAACTTTTCCCCAAATCCTTGGAAAACATCCCCTAAATTCTTTTTAGCCAGATTTCTGTTATATGATCACCTTATCAATACGGGAGGCTAGGACAGGTGACTTTTTCTGGGCCACACAGCTCTTGCACTTTAAAGCAGAATTCTGTGAGCAAGAAAGAAGGAGAGAGGGGCTGTTGGAGAAGCAGCGAGCCGGGTCTCCAAGGCCACAGTGGGGGAGTGACTGACTGTGATTTTAAGCCTGATTTTCAAGGGGTGCTCAAGTCCCCTGAGCATTGTGCCTGGCTTCTGGTCTTGACTGCTGGAGCCCCTGGTGGTGGGCAGATGAGGAGCCAGGGGAGCCGGGACGTGGAGCAGGACAGGCCACGGGGAAGCAGCTCCGTGCAGGTGAAAGGGTGCTCCCCCGCCACGCAGCTTCTCTGCAGGAACCTTCTTGAACAGGTGGTCCACAGGGAGAAGTTGGTTTCCTTGACCCTGGAACGACGTTCTGCATGTTCTGTGAGTGCCCCAGCCAGGCACACTGACCTGCGTGAGGACCCCAGGCAGAGGCTGAACTGAGGCTGAACTACCCTCCGCCCACCCAGGCACCCGCCTTGCCGTCCACGTTTCTTGGATTCACACGCAGCGTGGGTCTGAGTGAGGGAGCTGGCGGCAACCCGTTCATTGATTTCTTCCCTTTTCATCAGATTAGTGAAAGTGCTCATCCCCCCTCCATGAGAAAGTTGCAGGCCAGTGGGCAAGACAGACAGCACACAGATAACAGGCACAAGACTGCAGGTAGAGATGGTTGCTTCTGGAGAATCAGACAGGACTGTCTGATGTGGAAGGACTCTGGGCAGAGGGCGGATGAAGCTTTCCCCATGTGTCACAAAAGACCTCCTGGAGGAGGTCACACTTGTACAGAACCTGAGTGATAAGAAGGCCACAGTCTGGAGCAGTGCTCCTAGAAGGAGAAATGGGATGTGCAAAGGCCCTGTGGTATGGTCAAGCCTGCATTGTGTCTCCAGAGCCCACACATGGCTGGCCATAGAGGCACAAGTTGAGGACTGGGCGGAGGAGCCGAATGCCCCAGCATATCACAAGGCACCTCAGTCCAGAGCAGAAACTGCCTTCTCAGCCAGGTTCCAGGACACAGGCTGAAAAAGACTTCTTCCTCCTCATCTGCATTTCCTGGCTGTGTTCCATTGTTCGTGCCTGAAGGGGAGGACCCATTAATGGGACCCTGTGATTCAGGCAGGGTTAGAAAAGGGCAGAGATGGAGGGCTTCCACTGCCTTCTCCCAAACTCCGTTTGTTCTTAATGCACCGTGTGGGGAACGATGCAGCAGAGTAACAGTGATCGAGCATCCACTGTGGGCCAGGCAGGTTGTGACAGCATTTAATGTGAACCAGGAATCAGGCTGGGACTCACCTCGTGTCTGGAGACCTCGGACTGCATCCTCCCTGAAGACCCTGGCCAGCATCAGAGGTGCCTGTTCAAATGCCTCCCCAGAGGGGATGGTCCCCTCTCTGACTCTGCTTCCTTGGCTGTGCCCCTTCTCTGCCAGCGACTCTGGCTGTCTTAGGCCACCTCTGTCACTCCCTTTTATACCCTTTCCCCAATTTCCCAGCTCTCTGTCCCCTCAGCCAACAACAAAGACCCCTAGGTGTGATTCCTAGGCAGAGAGCGGAGGGCGTGGGCACTCTCAGCTCCAGACCTGCGGGGCCTCCATCTCCCCAGAGTTGGAATTAGCAATTGTTCTTCATTTGGGGTGAGCAGCTGACTGGAGAGTGTGGGAGGGCTAAGGGTCCTCCCTGCCCTCCAGCCACGTGACGTGACAGGAAGGAGCTCAGAGATGGGGGCAGGAGGCAGGGGCTCAGACCAGACGTGTGTAATGACGGAGGCTCTTGTTCGCAATGCCGTTAGCCCATGGCCACCTTTATCTGGTGGAAACGCAACAGAGACAAGGAGAACAGAGGGCCGAGGGTCCCCAGCCTGCCTCCGAGGGATGGGAGAACAGGGCAACCCCCACGCACTACGGCAGCCCAGCTGCCCGTCTCCTAACGGCCTTGCCAGGTGCTCAGCCCCCTGAAGTTCCCAGCCTCCCTCATCTCAGGGGATCACACGGTCTTCAGGATGTCAGCCCCGCGTTCTCTGCCTTGTTACAACATGACATAATGTAACAAAAGTCACACCCAAAACCCCTCCATCAGGTACTGTTCATTGTTTCCTCTCCCTCTAAATGTATCCTTTTCTTCTTTCCACATTTTTATGGGTGCATCAGTTGCACACAGTGATGAGCTCTGTTGTCACATATTCACACACACACACAATGTAACAGTGCAATTTGCCCAGGGTCACTCCCCGCCCCCACCTCCCTCCCTCTCCGCCCCCTGGTCCCATCCCCCTACTGATCTCACTTTCTTAGTGTCTGTCTGTCTTACCATGAGTGCATTTGTAAGAAAGCTCCTCTCTAATATGATCCTTTCTTCCCAGTATTTCCATCATCCATTCTGGGATCAGTAAACAAGCTGAATTCCCCATCCTCCAATTCCATACCCAGAGCAGACATTACTAGTTGATCTGAGGGCTCTTGCCTACTAAGCTGAGCATCCAGGCAGCCATTAAACAGCTGGTCTGGAGGTGATGCTTACACATGCCCAGAGCTGTCTACAGATGTGCCAGCTAAGATGCAGCCTGGCTCAGCCTGCCGCCAGCACTCCTGCTGGATGCGGGCGAGACAAAGGGAGCAGACCCTCCACCCTCATGCAGCCAGCAGTCCAGGGTAATAGAAAAGCTGAGGCAGGAGATGAGTTAGGAGCAGCAAAGTGGCGGAGGCGGGGGCAGCGGCCTGGGGCAGGGTGCTGTGAAGAGTCACCCAGGGAAGGTGGTGGCCAGGCAAACACATTTCTTTCTACCAGTTTTTTTCTCCCTATGCAGTGAGGAAGCAGTCTTCTTGGGAGGCGAGTTACTGATGGTGGCGCGGACAGTGGGGAGGGGTTGGGGAGAAGGGAGCCACTGTCCCCTCTGGGCTCTAGTTCACTGCATCTGCACTCTGGGGACATCCCTTTCCTTCCCCTGGTGCCAGCCTGGGAGAGCCTGCGCTTGGTGAGAGCAGTCTGCTTCCCATCCTGTCACCTGCCTGCTGCGTGTCCCGGGCCACCTTGCTCCACCCAGGTCTCGGCTGTTTCACCTACAGAATGGAACCCCCAGCCCCAAACCTCCAGGGTCTTCATGCAGGTTCAACAGGGCAAAATACGCACAACGCTCAGCAGAAGCCCAGGCATTAGGTTGAGACCCTCCATTAGAAACGTGTTGAAGCTGCTTGAACCCGCCAGTCCTAAGCCTGACCTTAATGCGGGTGGGAGAACTGAGGGCAGGATGCCAAGCTCCACAGGGCTGTGGAGCCTTCGGCAGGGTGAGGGGGGTGTACAGGGACGGAGAGAGGGGATAAGACCCCAGGGAATCGGCTCCCAGGAATCGTCCCTCTTTGCCCCAACTGTCCTGCCCATCTTCCTGCCCCCCCAGCCCTCGCCCCACCCTCGTTGGTTCAGATCCTGCAGCTTCCACACAGTAGGGCTGCAATAAAGGGTAGCACATGGTGGGAGCAGGGGAAAGTCTGGGGCAGTAGTTAGAAAAGGTTTCCCAGAGGCAGCGAGGCCTGAGCCAGGTCTCAGGGGGTAGGGAAGGCTCCTGTCCAGCGAGCAGGGGAGGTGGTCAGGCGGCAGTGTGAACAGAAGGTGCAGGGTGCAGAGAGGCGGGGCCTCGCACGCACATCCAGGGAGTGGCCAGGAGGGTTGTCGACTGACTGATTGATTTCAGCATCTCCGGTGGCCCCTGCCTCCCCTAACTACAAAGAAAAGCAGGAGGGAGATTTGCACACAAAACGAGGCCACCCCTTAGCAAGGCACCCTTGTGGCGGACAGCACCAGGGGGCTTGGTGGCTTTCCTCCCATCCTAGGCCAGGACACCAAGACAGGGGAGCCCTGTGTCCTCAGTTCACCACCGACAAGCCAGAATTTCCCACCCAGGCACCACTGACGCTCGGGCTCTGCTCTCTAGACCGTCCAACAGCTTTCCTGGTGTTGCTTTACCAAATGCAGCTGTCCCCAGTGGGGGACACCAGAAATGTCCCTGGGGAGGCCCTATCTTGGTGGAGAACCCCAGCTGTAACGCCCCTCTCAGCCCCACGTCATCTGAATCTCCAAGCACACCCGGAAGGAGGTGCAGAAGAGAAATGGCCTCTGCAGAGGCCTGGGCCGTGCTCCTGGCTGCCCAGCTGGTCTCCCAGTCGGGTCCGTGCCTGGAGGACGCTCAGGGGCTCCCGCACAGAGAGGTGGGTGGGGAAGAGCATCGATCATGTGAGGTCCTGTGTGTGCTTTGTGGAGGATTCACACGGCAGGGGAGGATTCGGCGGTGGGTGAACTCAGGCCCGCGGCAAAGTTGCAGGATCCCTCATACCAGGATCTCCCAGTGGGGCCATTTTGATCCCCAGAGACATAACAATGGAGAGATTTGGGGTTGTCATGACATGGGAGGGGGTTCTAATGGCATCTGGTGGAGAAGACCAGGGATGCTGCTAGACATCTTGTGATGTGTGGGACAGTTTCTGCCACCCAACATAGAATTATCCTGCTCAATGTCAGGGCGTCAGGCTGTACCCCGAATTAAGCGCTCAGCTTCCCGAGGTGCTTCCTGCCTCCTGGGGACAGATCCTGGCCTTGGTGCGCAGACGCGTGCTGGATACAGTCACGGATCCTGCAGGAATGCCGCAGGCTTCAGAGAAAATGAATCTGGAATCATTTGTAATCGCAGGACCAGGTGGGAGTGGGGAGGGGGCAAGGCTTGCTCTTAGCCCTTCCAGAAGGATCGGTTTCTTTCCGTGTGAACTGAGCAGTTCACCGGCCGTGTGCATTCATGCCATGAGTTCTAGAGCCCCAGCCCTGTGCTGAGGGCAAAGGAAACCCGTCCCTGGAGCTGGTTGTGGCAGGACCTGTTCAGAACAGAGCCCCGAATTGGGAGTTAGGCCACATTTGAATGCTGGCTCTGGGAGAGGCCTGGGGGAAGGCAGTTAACTCAGGAAACCTCAGTGCTCTCAACTGAAAAATGGGCAGAACTGCGGTAGGTACTAAACTTACAGGGCAGTTGTGCTGATTCAACAGGACAGTTTTAGGCTGCCGTGCAGTGAAGACCCAAGGGACTCCAGCTACTGCTGCTGCCCAGGTGCTCTGCTTGTCTGATGAAACCCCTCTCATGTGTCATCTCTCTAGGTCCTCCCGAGATGGTTATGGGACAGGGGCTCCGGGGATGGCGTCCCATGTGTCTGACGGCATGTGATTGGCAAAGAAGAAAGACGCCTGGGATACCTCAGACATGGGCTTATTGCAAGGGCATCTTAGGAAGGAGAGGACCCGGGCGGACTAGGAGCAGCGCCTGCAGCTCACATGGGAGCTGAACCTCAGGCCCTGGCCTGGGGGATAATCCACCCGCCGGTGAGCTCTGGAGAGGGGCCAGCATTCTGCCTGGAAGGTGACTGGCCCCTCCCTGGCACTGCCCTGCTGCTCCTGCCTGGACACCCACCTCTCCTCCACCTTCCTCCCCCAGCCTCACTGTGGCTTTGGCTCCTCACCAGCCTCTGCTCATGCACACAGTTCCTCCTGGAGAGAAAGGTTCCGACTGGCCAGCTGGCCACCAGACAAGGGAGGAGCTTCTTGAACCCCACAGACCTCTGGGCCCCTGGGGAGGGATGGCCAGGCCTGGCCAGTCAATGGAAGCCACAGAGGGAACTCAGTGCCCGTGGGAGGGTCACCTTCAGTGGGGTTAGGTTCATGGCCCTAGGGAGACAGAGGTATGTGGCTACTCGTGTCCTTGGAGACCCGATGTATACCAGTCAGAAGAGACCCCTGAATGGCCAACTGCAGCTTCAGCAGGCATCGAATGTCACAGCCTCTTGGCCAGCGCATCACCAGCCACGTGATGGAGAGGATGCCCCGGGCGGCGATCTAGGCAGACCCCGAAGACTCCCGCGCCTCTTGGAGGTTCCCCCTTGCAGTGAATTTGCAGAACAACCTGGGAGGAATGGCAGTTTCTGTTTTCCAGGAATGGAAACTGAGGCCTGGGTGGATAAGCCACCTGCCCCTGGGCACGCAAATGGCATGTGGCAGGGCCAGCTGTTGGCGAGCCTGGCTAGCTCAAAGTCCTGAGCAGTGACTCTGCTGGAGCCAGAGCAACGTGGGAGGAGATGAGATGCCGCCTTGGCCTGGCATTTCCTGGGACTATCCTGTCGACCTCGACTTCCTTCAAGGACAGTAGGCCTCTTCAGGACCCGCCCCGTGTGATTGTGGAGGGTGCCTGCAGCTTGTGCCTGTGCAGAGAGGGTGACGCAAGGGGGAGATTTTAAAGGCAAAATGAGGAGAATTAGATGAGACATTTTGAAACAATAATCTTAGGTTCTGGGAATCTCGGGCAAGGATGGCGCCAGCCCAAGGTTGCCTGGCAGACGTCCTTGTCCTTGTGCAAGTGTCTTGGTGTGAGGTTGCAGCAGCCTTTAGCAAGGCTATGGTTGTCAGTTTTTGGGGATAGTCCTTGTTATCAGGTGTGAGGTCCCCTCTCTCAGGACCTCCTGGCTTCATTTGATGGTTTCCGAGGATTTGACTAAAGTGACTCCATTTTGATTCTGGCGATTTGCATAGCACAGGGCTCTCCCCTGTCAGTAGGCTGCATGCGCCATCACTGGGCCTAGAAGTGTCTCCAAGAGCAAGAAGGAGCATTGTCACGGTGGCCCCAGGACAGGGCTGAGGCCTCCCACTCCCCAGGGGCCGCCACGTTGGAGCCTGGTGTGATTGTGGAGAAATATACTTTGTCCAGAGCTTCTTGGCCAGGGACAGGGTTAAATCCCTCCATTAATTAAATTAAACACTAGACCCTATCTGAGTCTCTTCCCTGTGCCTGCTCCTCCATCAACAAAGACCGTGGAGCTCCCAGGTCCCAGGGTGCCTGCTGAGAGCCCCAAATCCAGGGCCTGCCAGCAGAGAAGCAGCCTCAGGTTCTGAAAACCGCTTCCTGGAGAACGTGGCCCTCTCTCCCCATGGAGACTTCCACCCTCCCTCTGCAAGGACTTTGGTCCAAGAAGACCCCGTGTGATGCTGTGCTGTCATGAGAGCATGTGTCCTGGAGGGCCAGCGGTGCCCCAGGCGGCTGTCTGCTGTCACAGCCTGCACCTCCGGGCTGGAAACTGCCGTGCTTCTGTGTCTGTGGGTGTCAGTGACTGCATGGGTGTCCCTTTGCATCAGCGTGCCCTGGGGAAGCTCCTGAAACATGACCCAGAGCAATGCATCAGACCCTAATCCAATGCCCTACCAAGAGGCCTGATTGACCTCTCGGAGGCCCAGTTACCAGTGACTTTCCTGTTAGGACTCTGTCTCTATGAAGTCCTAAGTCCCTGCCTCCCCTCTCCCTGTGTGTGTGTGTGTGTGTGTGTGTGTGTGTGTGTGTGTGTTCACACATAACTCTTTCTCTGCATATCTATATATGGTATAGATCATCCATGTCCAGAGAGAGACTGAACAGCTACAGATCAACATGTATAGAGACCTCCATGCAACCAGGCACACACGCGTGTGAACAGATATGGAGGTGGGGGTTGAGATGGAGAGTCTGAGTGACCAGCTCTAAACACAGTTGATCCTGAGCATGCTTGGGAATGGCTTCCAGACCCCATGGATACCCCAATCTGTGGTGCTCCTGTTGCTTACACAGGATGCAACGCACCCTCCCTCCCCATGACTGAAATCATTCCTGATTCCTTATGATACCTAAAACAATGTAAGTGTTATAGAAATACTCATTGTACCGTATATCGTATTAGATTGTATTGCTATTTTGAATTGTATTGGGAATAATAAGAAAAAAGTCTATAGGTGTTCAGTAAAGACACATCTTTAACAAATATTTTCTGTGGTGGGTGGGACCCATCGATGAGGACTGCAGACAGGGCGGGCCCACTGTGGGCGTCTAAAGAAAAGACCTCCCTGGAAAGACAGCCTTGGGCTTCTCTTGGGCCAGCCTGCCACCCTGGGGACTTCCTGGTGTCCTGAGGGCACACTGTGCTCCCCTGGTGGAACAGCTGGGTTGGCCCCTCCAGCTGCCCTGGAATCCCCAGACCACAATGGCATCACATGGCCCCCAAGACCTGTCAACTGGCAGTCCCTTGGGTGGAGTCTGAGGCTATGGGTGATCCTGACGGGGTCGAGTGGACTGCTCTGGGTGCTTCTGACAGGTGAGCCAGCCTGGCATGGATGGGAGGCAGCCCCCACATCTTATGTAAGCCCTGATCTCCCTGAGCCCTCTCTGAACCTGGGATTATTGTCCCCAGTCAATTGAGGGGAAACTGCAGCTCAGAGAAGCAAAGGTTTCCCCGAGGCCATTGACAGGAGGCAAGGGAAACGGGCTCACGGGTCCAGGCCAACGGCAGTGAAGGCTGGGGAGGGTTCTCCAAGGAGGCCATCAGCTGGGATTCTGCTGTCCCCCAAAGTGTGTCCACGTCCTAATTCCTGGGACCTGTGCTTGGGAACTTATTTGGGAAAAACCTTGTAGACATAATTAATATACCTCACTATGAGGTCATCCTGGATAATCCTGGTGGGTCCTGAAGCCTGTGCCGGTGTCCTGCTAGGATGAAGGCAGAGGGAAGATCCGAGACACAGAGAGACCGACAGGGGAGGGCCATGGGGCCGGATGCTGATACTGTAGTGATTGGCCACAGCCACAGATTTCCTGGAGAACAAGCTCCTGTTCTCCAGTCTCTCCACGTGGAATTTTGTGTGGCAGGCCCGGGAATCTAACATGGTGTCACAGCCGGGAACCCACTTCCAGGTCCCTGTCTGAGGAACAGGTCAGGGGCGGCCGTGCTGTGGACGTCCCCCAGCATGGTCTCCCAAGGCTGAAAAGCTGGTCACAAGTGAACGAATTATCCAGTGGTAGGGGACTGTCCAAGCTCACAGTGGAAGTTCCCAAAGAGGGGATCTCAGGATGTCTGGAAGGATCTGTTAGTGTTGGGGGCTCACAGTTCAATGCTGGGCAGGAAAAGCAGGGTGGGCTGCTGTAAGAATCGAACCACAGGAGAAAGCAAGCGCTCAACCATATTTGACCCTCAGCATCCAGAGTGACATGAGCCCTGGAAAGAATCGTCCCTCTGCAGGGAGAGTGGTCAGGGATGATCAGGGAGGACACTGGCTCCTAATGGGCAGGAGCAGGAGATAGCTGCCCAGGCAGGGGAAGGACAGGAGCAAGGGCAAGCAAACCAAGCCACTGTTCTAGGCGTCATCCCTGCGTCCCCAGCTGCCCCAGGCCCAGGCCTCCCCTGGACGCACTGGGCAGGACACACGGAAACCAGGAGGCTCCCATGCAGCAACACCCACCCAGCTGGCCTGGGACACGGCTGCTCTCCTCTCACCAGCCCTGGTAGAGGGATGCTGCCCTTGGAGGTGGCACACCAGCCAGGGACTCTGCCTCAGGGAGGAGCTGTCCCTCGGTCCCCTACTCTATCCTTCCGAGTGTGTCCACCCCAGAAGCAGGAGGGGTGGGTGTGCAGCCAGCAGGAACACAGACGTCCTCAAGAGAGAAGCTTCCTTCCATTTCCAACATCAACCCTGAGGACCACCCTTTTGACTTGGTCTCTTGGAAGCTTAGAGGCAAACGGCCTTGCAGCTTCTAGATGGCCACACGGCCTTCCAGCTGCGGCTTTCCGATTTGTGACGTGACTGTGGCTTCAGTGAGTCATGGCCTCAGGCCGGGCACCTCCTCCGACTTTGTTCTTCCTTTCAGTGATTGCTTTGATCAGAGTTCTGATTTAATTTACATTTTTCCTAACTGCTGGAGTCTGATTTTTAAATGTAAAACTTTGAAATTTAAATGAGGGAAGGTCCCAAATTGCTTCACATCCTTTATGGGAAATAGCAGTTTGGTCCTCCCAAGAAGGCGGAGCTGGGAAAGATGGTGAAGGTCTTTTAGCCAAACAAGCACTGCCTGGCATGTACACTTTTAAAATTAAATTAGGGATTCATATTTAGAAATTGGAATAGTTTATATTTAAAAAATTTTAAATTTCTGACTTCCTTGGAACAACCAGGAGATCCCCTGGAGTTGTCAGGTCAGGCAAGGGGCTCATCTTCACCTCCAGTATTCATCGTCTACCAGAGTGAGCGCAGCCCCTGGTACTATGGATACCCGTGGTCCTGGGGAGGTGGCCATCTGGTGGCTGGCCTCATGGTCATGTTAACAACCTGTCCTGAGATGGTCCAGCTGCAACTTCTGCAACAGATTGCATTCACAGAAAAGGAAACTGAGGTTGAGAGAGAGACTAAGTTGCTGTTGGCCACTCAATGACCCCTGGCAGACATGGAAGTGAAACCTAGGCCTCTTGACCTCCATTCCTAGGTCAGCCTTGGTGGCCCTGGAGCAGTAGCCCTTCCTGCCCGTCCCCAGCCATGATCCTGCCTTCTCACAGACCCCACCTCTCTCAGGGTTGCCAGGACTGAGGTTGTTTTCACCAAGTGTGTCCCAGGTTGGGCAGGCTGGCAAGACCAGCCAGGCTGGGCAGGGGCTTCCCTCCTTCCTCCTGCTGAGAGGGACATACATTGTGAACAGCTGCTGTCCCCTGATGAATCACAGCCCACGAAGTCTGAGTCTGCCATCTGAGTGACCCTCCTGAAGTTGTTGGCTGTTTTGTAAAATCTAATACAATGAAACTCAGCAGAAGCACCCACCGCCATCTCCACGGTGACGCAATCATTTCAACCATGCATAATGGTGTCCCACTGCACACCTGTTAGAGGTCACCAACCTCCCTGCCTCTCCTCCCCCGGGCAGCCTCCTCTTTGCAGTTTCTACAGTGCTGCAGTGTGAGGAAGAGGGACCAGCACTGTCTTCACCAGGTTTCCATGTGACAGGAGCTGTGGCTTCCAGAGAGGCCGTGGCCACCTCTGCTCATGTCCCTGATGTGCCTCAAGTGCTCCCGCGCCTGCCTCAGCCCTGACTTCCTGTGTGGCCTGGACAGCTGGCATCTTCCCCCAGCCTGGAGCGGTGGCCACATATAGCTTGTCTCTCTCACAGGTCTAGGTTCAAGTGCCACCGGCTCTGACTGGACTTCCCAAACTGTCTGCCCTGGTCACTCTTCATCCGCTTGCTTCCTGCTCTCACTTGGAGCAGAAACTCTGCTGTTTGTTTATGGCCATCATCCTGACGAGAAGGTTCCATGAGGCCAGACTGCCTGCTCAGTGCTCAGCTTCCTGAGACTTGCACACCACCAGCCACGTGGTCGGCATCCGTCAATGGCTAGTGATAGATACGTGGCCCCATGCATTATCCACAGATCTGGCTTCCTCTTCCGTCCGTGGGAACACCATTTATCCAGGTGTGACTTTGGGCTACTTAGCATCTGTCAGGTGGACTTGCTTTGGAGTTCTTCAAAAAGGAAAGGGAAACAGATTAGCCATTAAAAAGCTTTTTAAGTCTGGGACTGACTGCAGAATCCATTGCTTGTAACAAGTGACTCCAGACCTCAGTGCCTGGAAACAATGACCTTGTGTGCTTGGTGTCAGCGGGTGGGGTTCAGCCAGGGCTCAGCCAGCGCTCCTCCACCTGGGCTGCCTGAGCTGTTGGGCTGCAGGAAGCTTTCTCTCTGTCTGGGTCTTCCTCCATTTCATCAGCTTGGGCTTCCTCCCAGTGGGGTGGCCCCCAGGGGTTCAGACTTATGTAGCAGCTGGCTTCCAAGAGGGGTTCCAGCATGTCAAAGCAGAAGCTGCAGATCTGGGGTCTGCCTGGGACTTTACCCAGCATTCCTTCTGCCCTGTAGCCTCGGGGATGCCCAGACTTGCAGGGAGGGAAATAGCCTCCACCTCTTGGTGGGTGGAGCAGAAAATTTCTGGAGACATAGGTCATCCACCACAGGGACATTCCTGTCTCAGGCCCCAGTGGAAGGACCCAGGGCACGTGGGCAGGGCCTTACCTGGTGCCACCAATTGCAGGATTACAATTATTCACACAAAGTCTAACCCTGATGACTGGCCAAGCGGCCAAAGATGGTTTTGCTGAGCAAATAAATACTAAGGACAAAATTGAGGGGCAGCTTAGCCCAACTTCATTTCATTATTTGTAAAATGTGCCGGACACGGTGCTAGTCACACTCCTTCTGGTTGTGAACGGAGTTGTCGGTGCATGTTGAATTGCTTAAGTAAATGAGCAAGAAGAATTTTTAGCATGGCTACTGAGGAGGCTCATGAAGCATGAAGCAACGGGACCCGGGAAGACAGCCAGGCAGCAGCTGTGGGAGACTGTGACCACCTCTGCAGGCCCTGCCACAGCCTCAGCTCAGCACAAAAGGCGCTGTTCGCCCCACTTCCAAATTCTGCTTCCCAGGACAGGGACTCATCAGTCTGCTGTTCGGCTGAGTCACCAGCGGCAGTCTGGGGGAGAGGCACGGGGCTGGCCAGCACTCGGGACTGACCACTGTATCAGGTGCAGATCCTGGAGGAGATGGTTGAATGGAGACAAGAGAGACTTCTCCCCAAGATGGGTGACACCATGTGAGCACCCAGAGAGGGTGACAAAGTCTTATACCCACACAGGAGGGTTTCTGGGGAGAGCAGGCCTGCTTGCCCAGGCTGGTTCAAAGTGGATTGAGAGAGCCAGGAAAGGCAGCCAGGTGGGGGTTTATGGTGGTTTTGGGTGGGGCGGGGTGAGGATTCCCAAGCATGGTTTGAACCAGCCACCAGCACCAAAGGGAGGGGCCCTAGGTCTTCTCTCAGACCCAGATGAGGGACATGGGGCCCACAGAGGGATGAGGCCAAAACCTGTCCACAGTCAGAAGCGAATAACAGAAGCAGACTGTCGCCAGAGCCTGCTATGACCCTTGGCATCTCCTCATAGCTTTTAGGACCTGTTCTCCCCACGTACCCACAGCCCCTCTGGCTTAGATGCTCACAGGTTCCCGCTCTGGGCTGAGGGCAGAGGTGGCAGGAGGAGGGGAGTGTGCCTGGAGCCTGGTGGTGTGTCCCATTGCACTGAGGCCACAGCTGCTCTGAACCTGGAGCAGCCAGGAGAGCCGGGAGGGAAGCAGGTGGGCCTGCAGAGCGGGAGGACGGCTGCCCTGGGAGTAGAGATCCTATCCTGCCCCGCGCTGCAGTTCAGGGGAGTCTCACCTTCTCAAATAACCCGCCCGGGATCAGACAGAAAATGCCCACGGCCAAGGAGATACTGGGCTGCATGGACGGAGATACCTGCTCTGCGTGCTTGTCCCTCAAGCAGACCACCCTGGGCTCAACCCAAGGCCACCTCCCCCAGGAAGCTGCTCCTGGCCCCCTTTCCACCCCGTGCTCAGTGGCTGCTGGCCTTGCCTGGGGTGGCCTCAGTTGCCACCACTGCTGCCTGGGGGTCAGGTGGTTCGCCTGGGGTCTCCTGCCTGCCTCCATCCTCTCCCACTGCCCTGCCCTGCACACCTGGACCCAGGCGCCCCCTGAGCTCAGTCCCTGCTGCGCTCTGCAGGACGTTTGAACACATTGTTCCCCTCTGCAACCCCCCTTCACCTGGCAGCTCCCTCTCGCTGCTTAGAGGTTCCTTCCTCAGGAGAACCACCCACTGCAGTGGGTCCTGCCTCCTGTGTCCTGGCTCAGATCAGACGCAGGTGACAGGAGCGCCCTCCCTGCCTAGCCAGTGAGAGTGCAGAGCTCAGCAAGAGCTGAGAGCACAGTGAACGCAGGCTGCGGCTGAGGTCATCTCCTCCCTGAACCCCTGGACGCTCTCTGTTCCCCTCCCGCCTGCAGGAAGGTCTGAGCTCCGGGAGGAGCCCCTGTGGTATGGACAGAGCTGGGTGGCTCTCAGTCTAGCTCCCCGAGAACCTGCCTGGGCAGCTTCTGCCCTCTCTGTAAGAGGCATTTGGCTACCTGAGACAGCTCTAGCACTCTTTCAGAGAGTGGCAGGGGACAGGTGAGCTCTCCCACACACAAAACCACCCTTTGCACCCAAAGCCCCAGGCAAACCTCAGGATCCCCACAGGGCCCGAGATGCCCCTGAGGCGAGCCATGGGCGCGCCCTCTGGTGGTGAAACGCCAAACTGCAGGGTCTGCAGGTAGCTGGTGGTTCTCAAGTCCCACTTGGGGCTCCCTCAAGTAGAGTCCTGGATCCTCACTGTGAGACACCAAGAGACTCGGGGGAAAGACTGTGATTCCTTGCTTTTCACAAGGACCCTCTTTTGGAGGAGTTCAGGGCAACATTTTGGGGAAAAGTGTCCCAGGAAATAGTGAACTGTAACCCTAAGTTTCACAGCTGCTTCTGGGGTCTCATCGGGTGGCTGTGTCTGTCCCTGGGGCCATGGGTGTGGCACAGTGCGGGGGCAGTAACCCCACTCAGCACAGTGACAGGTCCAGCAGCAGAGATCAGAGGCCCAGGCCACCTCCGACCTGGTCTTCCTGGTCAGACAGCTCCTCCGCTGATCCGATCCTGCACTTGTGGACAGGAAGCCTGCAGTCCCAGGTGCACACAGCCTGCTCCCAGCAGAGCCCACGAGGTCTCTTCCCTCACTCAGCCATTGCTCAAGGCTGCTGGGCATCTTCCCCAGGCCAGGTCCTGATGTGGAGGGGCAAGAGTCCTTGTCCTCTTGGACCTCACATAAGATTAAGGAGAAGCCATTGACCTTCCAGATGTGACACAGAGGTTGAACCATGCCCAGACCTCCCAGAGGCCTTAGCCTGAGAAGCAACCAAGGGTGGGGCAGGACTAAGGCCTCAGTGAGAGGCTGAGCCCGGTCTGCCTGCACCCAGGACAGCAGCACCTGCCTCCACCTTGGAGTCAGGGGTTCCCAGCAAGGGCTGAAGCCATCGGCATCCTCAGTCCTGTGGGTCTGGTCCTTGTGGGAGGAAGTGACTGCCCAGCACAGAAGGGTTACCCAGCTGTGGAATTCAGGAATGCCCCCTGCGTCTCAGTGGTCAAATCTTGGGCACATTTCAGGGACAGCCCAAAACTCTCTTGGGATTGTCTAAAGCACCACAGCCCAAAGTTTAGGAATTCTTCAACCACATTCGCTTCTTTGAGGTAAGACTGATGCAAAACCGTCTGGAACAGATAACGATGTGACTTCTGCTCACATTGCCAGACGCTGTTCTATGCACCTGAGAGTGGCGATTTCCTGACCTTCATGACAACCCTGAGATGTAGGGACAGCTAGCACTCAGAGTTTACAGAGGAGGACACCATGGCTCTCCCCCCCACCACCCCCCGCTGGGACCTAGAGGGAAGGACATGCCCATGAGCCAGCTGGGGCTCAGCACGTTGCAGGACGTCACCCCTGGCCTCGTGTCAGCCTCCCCAGTGGAGGTGATGGTCTCTAACCTGACAGATGCGCAGGCCAAGCTGGAGTGATTTGCCAAAGTCGGGGGAGGGAAGCACGTCTGATCCCAAAGCTCAGACTCTGACCCGTGCATCCCAGGGGTAGGTGCCTGGAAACCAAGGGCAACCTCACAGCGGGGACAGCTCCCATCCCTTGGCGGGCAGCGCAGCCCACCCCCAGCCCTGGAATCTTGCATCAGCCCCTCGCTCCCTGCAGGAACCTGAGTTTGGAAGCATAACCCCCGTGGTGGACTTTGGTAAAGGGCAAGATTTGTTTTCACATTACCGAGACCTAGAATCAGTGTCCCATGAGTGTGCGACATCTTATCCTGCCCTTGGGACGCTGCAGGGAACAAAACTGGAGTCACAGTCCCAGTGAGAGGAGAGGTGGCCCCAGCAGAGAAGCCACGGCACCAGGGGAGAGCAATGCCCTCTCCAGAGGTGCCCTCTCCTCTCCAGCCCTGGGGCAGGTGCTGACTCCGGCATCCGGTGGGCGCTTCCAGGCTTTGGAGTCCACTGCAAACTGGGATAAGAAGAGCATTCCAGTCGAGGGGAGGTGGGGACCTGAGAGCTGGGAGACGTGACAGTGGCTCTCTCTCTGCCTGACGCCCCAGGCTTTTCCTGTCCTGCGGGCTCTGTGTGCCACCTGCCCAGCAGTGCATGTCCCCTGGACCCTGCCCGCTGGACCAGGCTGTGCTGCAGCTGCTCTGCCAGGGCTCCTCCTGGCTCAGGTGCCAAGGCCCTGCCCGGAGCTTGCGTGAAGGCGCCTGGAACACATTCAGATCATCTGCCGGGGAAGGATGAGTGGCCACTGTCGGCCATTCAGGACAGTGAGGGCCACATGCTCCCTGTGGTCCTCCCCCGAAAGGCCTGAGAAGTGACTGCCCCAGGAGGGCCCCAGGGTGCAGAGACGCACTGATTCCTGGAGAAAAGGCAGGTTCAATCTCCATCGTTGAAAAGGAAGTGAGCGACTTGGATTCCCAGTGGAAGGAGGGGCCTGGTCCCTCCACGCCATCCCTGTCCCGGGAAGCGCTGTGATTGGGCTCTAACCTCAGAAATACCGTCGTCCAGGCTGCAACCGGAGGCCGTGGGCAGGGTCCCACCCACAGATGGCTCCCGCCTGGCCTGTGAGGTGGTTCTCCCCTGTTCCACATGTCCCCATTCCCCACTGTGTCACCCTGAAAGTCCTCATCTGGCTCATGGGGCACTGGGGCTCTCCGCCCCTGCTCCTGGGAAGCCCTCATTTTGCGGGAGGAGGTGGGTAACTGAAGCCCAGAGAGGGAGATGGACTAGCAATGTTCACACAGTAAATGAGGACAGGCAGAGGCCAGACCCTCCCAGGTCTTCCCTGGACCTTGCCAACCTCGGGTCCCCTAGGAGGGTGGGCGTGTTCCCTGAGGAGGAGGACAGTCAACTCCACATGAGGTTTCGCTGTGTGGAGACCCACGCGCTTGTACGTTAATGATTGGCAGGTGGGGGAGGCAGGAGGTTGTGCTAACAGGGCCTCCTTTTCCAGACCCGGGCTTGGCAAGTGACCCCTGCAGCTTGGACAACCACCTCTCAGCCACTGCAGGACTGAGTGTGCTGTGAGTAACCCAGAGACCATGGAACCAGTGGACACTGTGAAGGGGGAGTGACCCATGGTCCCAGTTTGCCCAAGACTGAGAGCTCACTGGGTCATGTGACCTCAGGGCTGAGCCAGGGAAGTCCTGGGCAAACAGAGTCTGTCACCTCGCTAGATGTGAGAAGTGCCAAGGCTACAAGGAGCCCTGCCAGCTCATGCCCACTCTCCTTGCTGTGCTGCTGGGCAGGTGGCACCCAGCGCCCAAGGCCTCCCACAGAGCTAGCTCAGGGCAGCATCGGGTCCAGGTGCAGATGATGAGCTCATGCCAATGGGGAATTCTGGGAAATCTCATTTAAAGTCACAGAGAAGTATGTGGTGCTGGGTGTGGGTGAGGCCACGTTGGGAGGGTGCTGAGTGTGAGTGTCAGGGGGCCCAGGTGTGGTTTAACTGGTCCCTCCACTGCTGCGGGGGAAAACAAGAGGAAGAGCGATGGGAGATACCGATCTAGGTCAAGGGCAGCAAGCGGTGATTTGTGGGCCAAACGTGGCCCACCATCCATGAGCTAAGAGTGCAAATGCAAAGTGTGAACACAAAATTCCTACCTATAAATTTAAAATGGAAGTTGTAAGCTTAAAATGTCAATGTAAGAGGTGTGGATGGTTGAAAATACCAATAGATGAACAACGTTTTGTGACATCTGAAAATTATTTGAAATTCAGATTTCAAGGTCCACAACTGGTCTTGCTGGAACCCAGCCCTGCCCACCCATGAGCATCTTTCTCCAGCTACTTCCCTGCAACCATGGCGGAGTCTAGTGGTGGCAGCAGAGACTGTGGCCTCTGGCCCTTTAGGGGGAAGGTCTCTGAGCCCTGGCCTGAGGGAAGGATGTGGAGATGTGGCTGAGGAAGCTGGCCTGCAGGGGATGAGGGGGTCCCAGGAAAAACCTCCAGGACGTGATGGGAGAAGGCACAGGGTGGGCGGAAGGCCAGAGAGAAGGCAGGGGTGGCTGTGGGTTTTTGATCTGTGAACATGGTAGTTGTTGGCCAGTCGATGAATCAAGAACAGACTTTGTGGAGAAAATGGAGCAGCCAGTCTTGGGCAGGTCAAGTTCATCGTGGGAAGGGGAGGAGTCCTGTGGCTCAGCGTGGCCAGGTCACTGCATGGGGCTTTCTCCGCTGGGCAGCGACGACGGGAAGACCTCTCTACCCATCTCCACCTGGGGGACGCTGGAGGAGCACGCCGTGGCCGTAGCCTGTGAGGAGATGAGCGCAGGAAGGGGTCGTGTGGGCACAGCTGCTCCTGGAGGAGGCTGGACACCTGGGGTCCAGCTGGGATGCCTTCTGGTTGGTGACTTGGCAAAGTCACCTTGGGAGCCTCGGCTTCTGCCTCTCTGAAGTGCGAGTTGGAGTCTAGTGCCAGGAGTGTGCTCTGTGGGTCTCGGGCAGTGTCACCAAGTAGTGTCCCACTCGCCTGGACAGGGCTGGGTGTCCCCTTGCCTTACCAGCCTGTGCAGGGGTTGAGGGCAGCACTCACCCCTCGGGCCCTCCCCTGCCTCTCTTGAGCAGGCTTGGGTATCTCCTGGGGAATGTTCTGAGCTTCTCTCTCCTCCTGGCCACTGCCTGCCCCTTCTTCTGGCTGGACTCTCAGCCCTTTCTCATGGTCAGGCGACCAGGTCACTCCCATGCCCCATCACCAGGATCCAGGGACACCAGGATAGGGGACCTGCCACACGTCCCCCAGCCTCCAGGTGGCCCACAGCAATTCGACTTGCCCTCCACATGCACCAGCCGCTCAGTTCTGAAGGCCCCGGGGACATCTCCCCGCTGAACATCTGGCTGCTCTCGCCATGCTCTCCCCATGAGCCCCCAGAGATGCTGGTGGGTCTGGGCTTCAACATCACCATGCCACCCATGGCCCACGTGCACCTGGGCTTCAGGCAGCTGCCCAGAGCACTAGGTCTCCCAAGCCAGGGGCTAGAAGCACGTGTGGGCAGCGCTCTTCT
Organism: Glaucomys volans; assembly: GCA_020662805.1. NCBI lineage: Eukaryota > Metazoa > Chordata > Mammalia > Rodentia > Sciuridae > Glaucomys > Glaucomys volans. The sequence continues at coordinate 559,590 of JAJEJO010002644.1, forward strand.
CCCGAGCCAAGGACTGCCATTGCTCTCTAGGTTCCTGAATGCCATCCCGGCTTTCTACGGCCCCCGGCTCTGCCACCCCAACTTCAGAGACAGCCCAGCTCATCAACGACCACATGAAGAAGGAAACCCACGGGAAGACGGTGGATTTGGTGAGCAGGCTGAGCCGGGACATCAAGGTGGTGCTGGTCAACTATGAGCACTTCAAAGGGGAGCTGCAGGTAGCAGGGGGCCAGGCCACTGCCACTCTGCAGGCTGCCAGCTGTGGGAGGCAGGGACAGACTAGAGGCCAGGCGTCTCCTGGTCTGTCTGTGGTCACATCTGCCTGTGAAGAACCTAGAGGGCCTTCCGTCCACTTCCAAATCTCAGCTTGCAACCAACTGGAACTCAGAGTGCACAGGGAACAAAATCCTGGGACACTCCAGACCCAGGGCCCAGGCTAATTAGTCACCAGGCACGCGTCTCACATGGGAAATTCCATGCGCCATTGAACACTTAAACACTCTTTAATTTGAAATAACAGAGCAAGGAAGCGCACAGTGGAGAGGCCTGCACAACCAGGGAAACTGGACAGGTGGCCACCACGGCCCCTGGACTGGCACTGGGCATCGAGGCCCCCATCGCTCTCCAGGCCTCTGTCCTCACCCCACCTCACGTGACCCCAGACTCAGAGGCCCATCCCTGCGGTCCTTACCAACACCCCACCTCTTCCTCTTTCCACTGGCGACGCTGCCACCTGCATAAGCCTGGGGACCTGCGGAGTCTACAACCACACCTGCCACTCAGAGTGGGTGCAGAAAGGAACCCACAGGGCGACGCTCTCTCCTGGCGTCCACGGACACAGACCTTCGCTGCTTGCTGCTCACAGAATCATGATCAGTGCCTCCTCCTCAGACCCCTCCCACGCCCACTTCCCTGGACGACCTTGCGTCCCACTTTCTCTTCATTGAGCAACGGGGCCAGTTAATGGGACACTTCTCATCTTCTCACGCCCTGTGCTTGGCTCAGGACAGCATGGCGCTCCCGACTGGGGGGCTGACTTCCTGGCTGCAGATGCTCCTTTCTTTCTCTGCAGCTCTGTGGGAGGAACCCTTCCTCCTCTCCAGGACCACGGCCACTTCCACATGGACGAGAATGTAACTGCAGGTGCCCTTGATGCTGCGGGACCACCAGCAGCACCGCTGGTGTCTCTGTGACAGACACAGGCCCTGCTCGGTGCTGCTGCTGGGTTACCAAAGCCAGGCGGGGCCTTCTTCATTCTTCCTGGTCCAGGCAAGAGGAAGCAGCTGGGGCAGGTGCTGACTCCAGAGATGCTAACGGTGTGGAGCCACTTGCCCCAGCAGAGGTAACCAGCGTGTGATCAGGCTGAATCCATAGGGCCACTGCAAACATGCCTTGTCCTAAGAGCCAGTGCCAGAGGAGGGCATGATGGGCACGTGGTGAAAGAAACCCCGCAGGTCTCAGGCTCCCTAGGGTCTTCGTAGCTATTGAACACCCTGCTGTGTCTAGACCATGAGTTCACCCTCATCGGTGAAGAGAACCCCACCAGGAGTTAGGCCACTGGGTTCTGGATGTAGCTCTTCTGCTACACAAGCCTTGGGTCAAGTGGCTTTGCCTTTCTGATTGTGGCCAGTGTCCAGTGGACATGGCGACCTCCATCCAGATAGCGCCAAGCAGGCCTAAGCCCACCTGCCCACCCCAGGTAGGAGCAGGACAGCTTCCCATCACCCTGGGACCCCAAGTGGAAAAAATTCCAATCATGTGTAGAAAAGGCCCCCTGAACACAGGCGGATGGAAGGGTCACCCAGTCCAGTGATGGAGGGGACCCCAACCGCAGAACTCAGCTGCCCCAGAGCAGGAGCCATCCACAGGGCCTCAGTGGAGGCCCAGGCAGCCTGTTCCAGGGAGACACCTGCACCCATCTCCTGTGCACCCCAGAACGCAGCCCCTGCAGAAGATGAGCTTCCAGGCAGGGGCTCCTGGGCAGCAGCCCCTGTAGGAGAGGAACCCAGCCCACAGCCCCTGGGGGCGCCCTCATTGGAGGGGCAGCAAGAGCCACAGGTGTTTGTGGGGACCAGACTTGGAGTAGAGGCAGCTCCAGGAAGACTCAGCCCAGTCGGGGTCCCTGGTGGCTTGCAAGGCCCATCAGGTATTTCTACAGAGAACTGGGGCTCCTGTGCTTGGATCAGATGCTGCCCAAGCTGGGCTTCAAGAACCCGTTCCCCCAGAGGGCCACCTTCTCCGGCATCACTGAACAACAGAAATTGGGGTGTCCAAAGTAAGTCAACAAGGGTCCTCAACTCTGGAGACCTCTGTGGGGACATCTGTCCCTTGGAAGCAAATGGGTGGTGGGTGCGCCCTCTGCCACTAGGTGGCATCCCAGAGCCTGGGTCTGTTCAGACACTCAGGAGCCTCCATATCCAAAAACCAACCCGCTGTGCTGCCCATGTTCCCTGCCCTCGGATGCCACGGCCATGGCTCAGTGCCCGCCCTGGGAGATGACATCAGCATAGATCATGGTGACAGGGAGCTGTGAATGCAATGGTAGAAATGGCAGGATGTCTTAGAGGAGAGAGACCTTGACTTCACCTGAGAGGAGCCGACCCGCACCAGAGGGCACAGCCTGAGGGGTTGAGTGTGAATTCAGCTGTGGCTCTTATGACTCTGGGGGGTCACCTGGTCCCTGCATTACCTGTCCTTGGCTACAAAAAGGACACAATGGTACTGACCTCGTAGAATGCTATGAGGGTTACATGAGACCACACACACACACGCGCGCACACACACACACACACACACACACACACGGGACACGGGGGGCTCAGTTCATGACAGCTGTCATTGTTGTGCATCTGGGGTTCTTCCAGCCAGCTGCCTCCCACGTGGCGTCCCAGCAGGTGGCTTTGCAGGCCTGGCACAGCAGTGCTGATCACCTGCCTCCCACCCTTGTCCCACGCCGCCCCCCTGCTGTCCTGTCTGGGAGATGACGCCTGTGATTTCTCTGAGCTTCCTTAAAGCCACCCTGGAGCCGGCACCAAGGCTGCAGCCACCACTGACTCTTCTGTCCCCTCTGTCTGCCAGAAATGGCCAGCGAGGCCCTGTTTCAACGGGCTCTTCCTCGAGGTGGTCTATTCCACCAGCACCCAGAGCGACCTACGTCTGGGCGAGATGGTCAACCCCAGGGAACCACAGCCCCCGCCCCAGCGGACAGACATGGCCAGCAGCACTGGGTGTGAGCAGCTCCGCATTCGAAGCTGGGGATGAACAAGGAAGGAGCTGGAGTCCAGGCCCAGGCATTGGCAAGGGAGGGCTGAGGGCGGGAAGATGGCTGTAGTGGGAGCTCTCCCAGGTGGCTGCGTGAGTAAACCAAGTGATGGCCGTGAGACCCTGGGCAGAGCTCTGCAATGGGGACCAGCCACAAAGACATCTATCGCCTGTCCCTCTGGGGCTGGGCCTGCTCCCTGGTGTGGGGAGCTCCAGATGTGGAGGTAAGAGGAAGCCGCTGCCCCACAGGGATTGGAGCCTCACTCCAGGGCAGGCCTGGGAGGCTGTGGAGGCTGGACGGAGGCCTGGAGATGTGGAATCACACACCCCTACCTGTGGCCGCCAGGTGTGGCCTGAGACTCGCAGGACAGATGGTGGCACATGCCACAGCCTGGTTCACACCCTGGCTCTGCGGAAATGTGTTCTGGGACCTCCAGCAAATGCCGTCCCCTCTTGGGCCTCAGTGTCCCCACCTGGGAACAGAGGGTTGCCCAGCTGAGCCGGCTGAGGGCTCTCGGTGCACCAGTATGCAGGGTGGGTTCTCCCCGGAGGGCCCACACTCCCCTGTGGGAGGCGGCGGGGCCCCTGGAACTGCCACGGTACAGCAGACCTCGGGGGTTTCTGCCGAAAGCGTTCTCTGGGCAGAAGCCCTGGGCTTACTTGAGCCAGTGGGTCAGCAGGAGCCTGCCTTCTTTGACCGTGGACATGGAGTTCCAGGGACAGTTAGAGCAGGGACAGTCCAGCCAGGTGGCCCCTTTCCTGTCTTTCCTGGGCCCAACTCACCTTCTGCTCTGAGGTCCAGAGGAAGGATCCCCACAGTGCTTTGCCATCAGCCTCTCAGCCTCTGGCCATGAACCAGAGAGCCATTCTTCTCCCCTTGTGGCACGGTCAACATCAAAGGCTCAAGTCCCAGCTCTGCCATTGAATAGCTGTGTGATCTGGAGGAAGTTATTCAACCTCTCTGGGTCTCTGTATCTCCACCTACAGGATGGACATGATGATGGTTCTACCTGCCTCCAGGAACACTGTGAAGACCATGCACTTAATACGCATGTGATGTCCTGAGACGATGCCCTGGGAGCCTTAGCGTCACCATTCTTACCACGATCCTGTGGCTACCTCCACGTGGTGATCTCTTCCCATCAAATCCAGCTGCCCCTGGGACCCCAATCCTTCTCATTTGGCACTTTTCCTACTCAGAAGATTGGTGCAGGATCCCAGCAGGGGTTTCTCCAAACTGGAGATGTTCTGTAGGCCCTTCTCCTGATACTGATCCCAGGAGTTCCTGCTTGAGCTTCCAGAAGGGTCTAGATCAGCCCTGAGTTCTCCAGCTCTCTCCCTTCCTCTCAGTAGGTCTAACATGGGAACAGTCCCAGACGTGTCCTGTGATGTCAGCAACAGAAAGTCCTGCGTTTTCCCAGCTGGCCTGCAGCTTCTGTCCTCCAAGCTTTCTCATGCAGGTCCCCGTCCCTGAGAATCTGCTGTCTACCAAGGTCCCACACAAATGCTTCATCCGCCCGAGTCAGGCTGTCATCCTACCATAAACACGGCCGGCCTGGTCATCGTTCCCGCGCACCCCACCAGCCCCTTAGATGAGGCATCTCAGAGGCTGGGCCCTGTCCACCCCACAGTCCTTGAGCCCCAGCCCCCGGCCACCCTGAAAGGCAGAGGCCCACCCGGTACCTGATGAATGAACGAGCAGCTGCGTGGATGTGGGAAGCAATGGAAGAGCTGGGCCAGTGTGAGGTCACGGTCTCCTTGTTCAGCACCCTTGACACCCTTGGCCTGGCATTGATGGGCCAAATATTTGGTCCAGCTCCTCAGATTTCAAAATGCCCTTTTAGAGAATTAAAAATAAGTAAATGCGGACTCCATGCAGGAGAACCTGACCCTCCAGAGCAGCCAGGCCTCCTGCGTCTGTGGCCGCCGGTGGGGTGTCTGATCCGCATGGCCGTCGCTGAGGCCCAGGGAGGCCGACTCCTTGGGGTCCTCGGTCAGCACACAGAGGAGCGGGCTGCCTGTGAGCACGTGGCCATCTTCCAGCAGGACAGCAGAGACCTCTGCACCGTGCAGTGGAGGTCACCTGGGGCCAGGTGCTCCGGGTCCCAGGGCAGGGTGCCGGTGTGCTCGGTGGCCCTCCCTGTGCACTCACCAGGTGCCACGGATGGAACCGCGTCCTCCCCAAAGCCATGCAAGCCCTCATCTCCAGGGGACAGGATTTGGAGAAGCCCTTAGGAAGTGCTTAAGGCAAAGAGGTCGTGAGGGTCGGACCTGACCCAAGAGGGCTCCAGCCTCCAGAACTGCAGAGAAACTTTCTTTCTGGGGTCTAACCACCCAGCATGGCCTGGGTGACAACAGCCCTGGCCGAATGACCCCTGGGGTACTGAGCCCTGAGGCCCCCCCAGGCCCTCCCTTTTTCTCAGGGCCCTTCTGAGTGGCATCGGGGAGTCCTGGGTCCCCACAGGACCAGGTTCCTGAGATATTCCTCAAGGTGTTGGCTTGGAAAATCACACCCATGGCGTCTCTCAACCTTGGACGGTTGCAGCATGGACAGTGCCCAGGCCGGGAAGAACCACGGGGTCCTGCAGGGGCCCCTCTTTCCCAAAGCAGTTCCGTCTGGGAGCTGTCTGGGGCTCCTTCTTGCTCCTGTGGCTGGTGTGACCTAATGTCACAGCACAGAGGTGACACAGGACATTTATCCTCCCACAGCTGGGAGGCCCAAGTAGGTCCCACTGGGCCTCAGTCCTCATGTGGGCAGGGCTGCTCCTTCTGGAGGCTCCAGGGGAGGGGCCTCTTCTCCCGTTTCCAGAAGCTTCCTCCCTCCTCGGAGAGACACCCCCGTGGCCTGGTTCCTCCTGCCCTCGTCATCACATCACCTCCTTCTGACTCCGTCTCCACACCCTTCCTCTAAGGACCCTGTGGTCACGTTTAGGACCCACCCGGATGACCCGTGACACCCTCCCCATTCCTAGATCTTCACCCTAATCACACCTGGGAAGTCCCTCTTGTCATGGCAGGTGTCACGCACAGTTCCAGCTGCAAGGGAACTGTGCACAGGTCACCTGGGGACGTGCTCTCTCTGCACCGAGGCTGAGCTCAGGATGCCCAGGGCTACTATAGGGAAGAGGGAGCGCGCCCACGGCTCGGGGGGATGTGGGCACTGGCGTAAAGGCCTCCCCTGCAATCCCGCTACTCAGGAGGCTGGTGCAGGACTCCACCCTCGAGGCCAACCCAGACAACTTACTGAGACCGTCCCTCAAAATAAATGAAAGTGTGAAACAGGAGATGTGCTGGGTTGTTGCTGAGTGGTGGGGGCTCCTCTCGCAGGCTTGAGGCCCTGGTCTGGATCCCCTGAGTTGCAGAGGAGAAATGTTTTCAAAGTGTCCATGAATACTGGTTCTTACCATTCCAAAGGCGCCGTACCTGCCTCAGAATCAGGTGCAGGAGGGGACACATCCAGGTGGGTGTGGGGCCCTGCCGGCTGAGCATGGAGGTCACATCGCCTGGGTGCCACCTGTCCTCTGCTTTGCTGGCCAGCTCGACACCTGGCCACACCCACACACCTTCCTGGGTGGTGGTCACACACAGGGCCCTGTGATGACAGGAGGCCCCAGGCCTGGGGCCCTGGAAGCACAACAGGGCCTAGCAGCACCTGCGCTGGCATCTTGGGAGCACTGTTCCAAGTGAGGGGCAGAGAGAGAGCCCCGATTTCAAGGTAGAAAAGGACAGGTCAGCTGAGCCCCAGGAATCCCAGCTTCAGCCATTTTCTGAGCAAAGAGCAGGGACCTTGAAGCTAGCCTGGGCACGTGGCCCTCCATTCCCTAATTTGGTGCATGACCTTGAACATGTCCTTTTCCTTCTGAGCCTGTCGAGGTGTTGGTGGGTGGATACAATGACCACAGCATCACAGCCATTGTGAGACTCTCATGCCACCAGAATGGGACTGTCCCTGATCAATAAGTACAGCAGGCCTGTGGGGAGGTGGCTCCAGTCAGCCCCCTGGGTCCGCAGGCAGTGAGCACAGAAAGCAAAGAATGGAGCCTGGCCAAGGGAGGGTGGCCGGCCAGGTGCGTTTCTCTTCCCTGGAATGCAGCAGCTGGTGACCTGGTGTTGCTGCCTCTCCAGGCTTGTGACAGAGTAGTGGGTCGCCTGGTGGGAGCCTCTGTGCAGGCCGCTTCCCTGTGGCCAGCGTGTTGGCTGGAAGCCTTCCAGAATAGGACAGGCAGGGCCTGGGCGGGGCCAGGGGAGGGGACAGGGCTGCTGTGGTCAGTGACAAATGCAGGCTGCAGTCCAGCCTGCCCTCCGCCCTGTCCTGAGCCCCGTGGACTGCCGCCCCTGCTGTGTGCACACTCGGCTGGAAGACAGAGTGAGTACAGGCGCTGGGACTGAGGTCCCCTGGGCTTGCGGCGGTGGAGGAGCACGTGGCACTCTAGAGGACCAGGTCTGGAGGGCCGGAAACCTCTCGGGAGTCTCAGAGGGACAGGAAGGGCCTTCACAGTGCCGGGGAACAAGCTGGGCCCCCGGAGCTGCAGGGGAGTCTCCCAGTCCTGTGACCTCAGGCTGCACCCTGCGGCTGGCTGGGCCTCGGTTTCCCCACAGGTGGGTGGGAGGGAGTTACAGCCCCGTTCGTGTGACTGAGGAGCAGACTCAGGGGCAGTGCTCACCAGCCACACTGGCTGGAACGTAGACAGGTTTTGCTGTCACAACTGGAGGGGCCACATTGGCATGTGCTAGGCTGGGGCCCAGGAAGCTGCTGCTCCTCCTCCGGTGCCCAGGACAGTGCCCCCACGCACATGCACAGGACACTCCTGCTCCAGATGTCAACGGGGCCAAGATTGAGAAACCCTGAACTATGGCAGCGGTGACAAGCTGTCTACTGGACGGAGGCAGCTCACTCACGTCGTCCTCCACACGTGAGCCTCCGCCCTTCAGGGCCCAGGAAAAGCTGCCCGTAGGAGCCGCTTCCCTAGATAAGGTGCCAGGTGGAGGTGGCCCCTAGGAGGCCCGGGCAGCAGCTCGAGGGTCCGGAGCCTTGCAAGTTTGCTAGGTAACCTGAGCAGAGGAAGGTAAGCAGGGTTTTCAGTTTTCTAAGGCTGGGTCCTCAGCAAGAAATGGCACAGCGAACGGGCCGCAGCAACCCTGGGCCAGCGTCCTCATTCAGAGGTTGGAGCCTGAGGTGTGGAGAGTGAGGAGGCTGGGGCTCTGGGGGTGGAGGGCCTGTTTGTGGCATTGACCAAGGTGACGCTCTCATGGTGTGTTTTGTCTCCAGGCTCCAGTCCTGTTCTCTAGGGAGGCAGAGCTGTCTGTTAGTTGGACCTCAACAGAGAGGATATTAAAAAGAAAAGGCAGGCGACCCAGCTGAGTGACAGGGAGGGACTACTTGGGGTCACCAGGCTGGAGAGCCCAGCAGCAGCACCCAGCCTGGCTCTGTGTCCACTATGGTGACCAACTTGCATGGGTCCAGGCTGCATTCATTCATTGATTCCACAATGGCGCCTGGGGCCCTCCTCCATGATGGCAGATGCTCTGGGCTGAAGAGGCACAACACCCTCACTGACAGGACCATATTCCTGTGGGAGCAGGGGCTGGAACAGAGGCCTCAATGACCAGCGCACATAGAACCACACAGGGTGACTGATGGAGCTTGAGAGAACCAAGAGGGAAATCACAGGAAGTAACAGTGGAGGGGGGCGCCAGGCATGGCCGGACACACAGGGATTCTGACCCCACACGCAGGGGCAGCAGTGGGCTTTGGCCAGGGAGAGCTGTGCAGAGGGCATGTGAAGAGTGGCCCTTTGTCACCAAGCGGGAGGTCACTAGTGGTCCAGGTGGAAGCAGGGTCTTCCCTTAGGGTAGTGGGAGAGTGGAGAGAGGCAGGCAGGTTGAAGGCCTATGTTGAAATAGAAATCCACAAGCCTTGCTCATGGGCTGCAGGTAGAAAGGTCAAGGTTCCTTCTCTCCCGGGAAGCTCTACCCCAGGTCTTCAGGGTCTGGACGCAGCTCTGGCTTTGCTTCCCCTGTCCTGGTCAGATCCACGTCCTCGTCCCTTTGTAATTAGCAGACTCTGGAAGGACCCTCCTCCCCTGCACACTTCTCTCCGCTGAGTCTGAAACCAGACCAGGTGGCAACCTTGTTGCCCAGCATTTGGGAATGAAAGCCAGCAGATTCAATGTCAGGGGATGGTGGGAGACCAGTGGGAAAGGCCTCTCCATCCCCAGCCCTGCCACTACCTCAAGCCTGAGGCCACAAGTGAACTTGCTGATCTCCTCTCTTCCTCCTGTGGGAATATTAATGTCAGGGCCCAAGCAGTGGCAGCCACGCCAGGCTGTCCCAGCCCAGAGCAGGAGGCTCATTGGGCCTGACACAGAGTCATCCTGCCTCAGAGATGACACAAAACTTTGTCAAAGCCACATATTTCCACCAGAGGCCCAGGAGCATGACGGCGAAGCCCAGGCTTATAACCAAGAAACCAAAACACAGCCGTGAGGCCTCCACTTTCAGAGAGGCTTCCCCTATCCTCTCCTGTACAGTTAGGATAACAATGCCAACTCCATGTTGCTGGGCGTGTAACCAGCCAGGGAGAGTGGACACGCTCGCCTCACTGAGCCTCAGATTATTCACCATGAGATTGGGGCTAATTACACTTACGCTTGAGAAGATTAGATGTAGTAATAATAGTGCTTCATCAATAGTGGCCTGAATAAAAGGGTGGGCCCAAATGGAGCAGGCCTTCTGGCCTAAGGGACTCTGAGTGAACCTGGGACCCCCCCACCCCACCCACCCCAAGATCAGACCTTGCTCTCCCAGGAGACCTAGGGGCTTCTCATTCTCAGGTCTCTGGTGTTCTGGGGGTCCGGGGCATGGTGGGGGCAGCTATTGGGACAGCACCTCACAGACCTGGTGTTGCTGATGAAGAATCCGAGGCCCAGGTGGGGTGGCCTGGCCAGCTGCCTAACAGCTTCAGGAGGCGAGGGCTCTGTCCACACAGGATCTCCCCCGCTCCTGGCTGTTCCGGCAGTGGACTTATCAGCTCCGTGCTGATCTGCAGGGACTTAGCCAAATGGCTTCTCTAGGGCAACTCCATCCGTGGATGGTTCTCCCACTCTGCAGGAGGGATCAGACTGTGCTGTAGATAGAGTGGTTTAAAGGACCTGAGATTACACAGCCACCTTGTCACTCAGATCTCCAGAGACAGCCGCCACTGTGGGAACAGGGAGAGAGTACAGTCTGAAATCTGGGAGTATGTCCCTGAATTATCTGCAGATTAGGGCTATCTCAGTGGCTGCTGAACCAGGACCAAAGATGCAGAAGGCTCAGAGAGACAGTCAGAGTCAGGACTGGTGGGGTGGGCCAAAGGAGATGATAGACAGTGGAGTGCCTAGCAGAGGGTGGGCAATGTGTCCAAGACCCCCATGGCCCGTGACGACAGAGGCTGCTGCATTTGGGTCCCCATGGCCAGAGATCCTGCAGGCAGAACATTCTTCTCTGAGCCCAGGATGCAACTGGGAGGCAGGGGTAGTCAGGATGACCTACCTGAGCCCCTCAGCCCTGCTCAAGACAGGCCCGCAGTCCTGGTCTGCCTGATGCCCCAGCCTGTTCTTGTCCCAAGTTCTCCCCAAGCGGGCCACTCTGCAGTGGTTTTCAATGGTGCAGTTTGGGTTGCTCTGGGGTTTGGTTTGGTTTGGGTGCTGTGACTGGCAGACTGTCTGCTCACCCTGGCTCTGGGGGATCTGATGACATGGTGCCTGTAGAGTAAACTCAGCAGAGAAGGATTTGCTCCAAGAACAGTGCGCAGGATGAAGACGTTCCCCAAGAGCAAGCCGCACTGCTGCCAGGCTCCCGTGAGGGGCCTGTGGAAAGTCTGTGCCCTATGGCACAGCTGAGGACAGTGACATCCGCTGGAGCTTCAGCTGGACAAGCCACATGGACGCTTCATATTTGCATAGCACACAGTAGGGGGTTCACACCCCTCAACCCCCAGGGCTCCCCAGGGTGCTCCTTCTACCCGACTCACAGTGGGGATGGTGGCTTGGGGAGCACAGGACACCTGGAGTCCCAGTGTGACCTCCTACCATCCTAGCGGGGTTGGGAGGTAAACCCAGGCAGCTGGCTCCAGAGCCAGGCTCCTCACCTCTGCGGGGGTGGAAGGAGGACTTGGGGCCACAGCCAGATGGGAGGAGTAGGCGTGAGGGAAGACAGGAGGCAAGCAGGTGTGTCTGTGTCTGTCCTAACCTCCCCTCACCCACCTTTAAAAAATAAGAACACAGCCTTACTGGCTTGGGGCCACCCCCGTGACTTCATTTTAATGCAATCAGCTCTTTAAGGGCCCTTTCTCCAAATGCAGTCACATTGTGAGGTGTCTGGGATCAGGAATTTTGACAGGCACATTTCAGATCCTGAAGGAAGAGGGGGGAGGTCAGGACACTCACAGGAAGAGTGCAGAGTTTCTCTGGAGGACACAAGTCTCTTTGGGGACAAAGGTGGCCTACAGCAGCCCTGGGAGACAGAACAGTGCCATGATACCCTGCCCACCCAGGGGGAGGTGCTCCCTGCAGGGTCCCTTAGTGGGCAGGGAATGAGCAGCGCCAATGCCAGCTGGGCTGAGGCCCAGGGGCAGGAACTGGTCTGAGCTCACAGGGGGACCACGATACCCAGTGAGGTCAGAGACCCTCTCCTCCCTGGAGACCTCGGGGCTGCTGATAGGGCAGAAGGTGAGAGCCCTCCTCCCAGCGCCACCCCGACAGGAGCCTTGATGGGAACAAGAGGAGGGCCTCCCTGCCCAGCGTCCGCACTTGCTCGGCCCTCTCCTTCCTCCCTAGCGTTGGATGTCCACAGCCCTAGTCGAGTCCCTCCAGTCATAGTGCCCCCACCCCCTAACCTCATGGGTACGGTCACTCCTCTTTGAGACCCACAGGCAACTCTAGAATGTCAGCTTCACCTGCCTCTCTCTGCCCGCAGCTCCTCTCTGAGAACACCTCCTAGTGCTCCCTCCAGGACAGCGGCAGCCGCCATGCAGCTGGTGCTCCTCCTGTGCCTGACGCTCCTCAGCTCTCAGGTGGCCACCCTCAGACGCCACAACTCTCGTGAGACCAAGAAGAAGATCAAGGAACCCCCTATCCAAACCGGGGTGGCCCCCAGCAGCAGGGACTTCACCTTTGACCTCTACCGAGCCTTGGCTGCCAATGCCCCTGGCCAGAATGTCTTCTTCTCCCCTCTGAGCGTCTCCATGAGCTTGGCCATGCTCTCCCTGGGCGCCGGCTCCCACACCAAGGAGCAGATCCTGGAGGGCCTGGGCCTCAGCCAGCAGCCCAGCACAGAGGAGGAGCTCCACCAAGGCTTCCAGAAGCTTCTGCAGGAACTCAGTCAGCCCAGTGAGGGCTTCCAACTCAGCCTCGGCAGCGCCCTCTTCACAGACCCTGTGCTGAGCATTCAGGAGGCCTTTCTGAGCGCCATAAAGACTATGTACCAGGCGGACATTTTCCCCACCAACTTTGAGGACCCCACAAAGGCCAAGGAGCAGATCAATGACTATGTGGCAGAGCAAACCAAGGGCAAGATTGTGGACTTGATCCAGAATCTCGAGGGCAAGCACGTCATAGTGATGGTGAATTACATTTTCTTTAAAGGTGAGGTTCCAGGACCCAGACCTGCACTTTCCTCTCTTTCTGCTGCTTTTGTCAGAACCATACCCAGTTCCCTCCAATTGAAGGAGCCATGGAAGGAGCTTTAGTCCTTCATCCCAGCGGGAGCCCTTTGGGGCTGCTGAGGGAGGTAGGGCCTCTGTCTCCCTGGCATTCCCTGAAAACATCCCTGCTTCTTACAATGGCTTCTCCCTGAAGAGGCTGATCCCTGTGTCCTGCAGGGGAGGGGGGGAGCCAGAGTGGGGGAAGAGGAGGGGAAGGGGAAGGAGTCACACTGTCAACCCCCAGAGTCACAAATAGGGCCTTAGTCCCTTAGGACACTACAGCAGAATGCCACACGCTGGCCGGGTTTTAAGCAACATAACTTAATTTTTCACAGTTTTAGAGAACAGGGAGCCTGAGATCAAGCACCTGCTCAGAGGCTGCTGAAGCCGGTTCCCCAGTTCACAGCCAGCCACTCCAGCGGCTCTTCACACAGTGGCAGGGGCACACAGGTCCCTCGGGCCCCTCTTACAGGAGCACTGACCTCATGGACCAGGCTCTGCTCTTGCAACCTAACCACTCCAAAGGCCTCCCTTCTAACACCATCACCTTGGGGTTTAGAGTTTCAACCAATGGATTTAGGGAGGGGAGGGGCACAAACATCAGACCACAGCAATGAACACCAGGCTGGGATTCTGGATTTCTTATCCCTCAGTCCAGGACTGACCCTCTTCCAACAGGCTGCAGAGGCCAACTGTGAAATAAGCTAAGTATGGTACTGGGGTGGGTGGAGCCTACCCCTGAGAACTATCAAGACATCGGCAGCCATTGCTTACCATGCTTGATTAGCTGTGCCCAGAGGAAGCAGCCAGAGGAGGAGCCCAAGGAAGACCTCCCAACAGGGACCATCATGTCCCTCCAGGTCCCTTACACACCTCTGTCTCAAACTCAGGTCAAAATCCAACGTCAGGAAGAGTAAAACACAGAGTAACTCACTAGACACAAGGGAGCATCCTCAGGCATCCATATTTTTGTAATCCTCTTCACTGGAAACTTGGCCTTGAATAACATCAGAAAACCAAAGAACATTAGGGGTCAAGGGCCTCCAAAGACATGAAAGCCGATCTGCTTGTTTTGCAAATATGGAAAGAAAGGTGTCATGAGAGTCCAGACATACCCTGGGGTTTGATAGGGACCCGCCTTTCCAGTCCAGGCCGCGAGCTCTGCTGCTGACTGCTCTGTCAAGAAGGACTCTGTGATTCTGCTTCCCGAATCCACTCTTCCTTGGCCGAGAATACCTCTCCCTCACATGGTTCTCTTCCCTCCCTGTCCCCCATGTTCATCTTTAGCTAAATGGGAGACAGCTTTCAACCTCAAACACACCCAAGAGCGAGATTTCCACGTGACCTCGGAGATGACCGTGAAGGTGCCCATGATGAGCCGCGAGGATCACTATTACTACCTCCTGGACCGAAACCTCTCCTGCAAGGTCCTGGGGGTCCCCTACCAAGGCAATGCCACCGCCGTTCTCATTCTCCCCAACCAGGGCAAGATGGAGCAGGTAGAGAATGGCCTGAATGAGAAAATACTGAAGAAGTGGCTTCAGACGTTCACCAAGAGGTACTCTTCAGAGCACTCCAGGCCAGCCTGACAATACCCAAGCCCAGAGACACACATGTTCCCGGGACCACACAGTAGTGGTGGGAAGGACCCACCCAACTATGGATCTCCTTCCAAACCCCAATCACCCAGTGAAGTCCTGGGCCAGCTGAAGGGACTGGGGCTGGAAGCTGGGTTCTCTAGGATGGTGCCAGAATGGGGCAGCCCAAGTCCAAGTCCAGACCAAGGGGAGCTCTGTCCAAGATGAAGGGCAGAGAAAAATAAGAAACTCAGGGGCATGACTAGAATACATGCTCAGAGAGCCCATGCTCAGTCTGAGGAAGGTTCTTTTCTTTCTCTAGGAAGCTTGAGCTTTTCCTCCCTAGGTTCTGCATTGAGGGCTCCTATCAGCTGGAGAAAATCCTGCCCAGGATGGGAATCAGTGAAGTCTTCACCTCCCATGCTGACCTGAGCGGCCTCACCAACCACTCCAACATCCAGATATCTGAGGTGAGTCCAGCCGCCTTCAGAAATTGCCTTGCTCTGCCTGCCCTTCCATTTTCCCTCCCCCTCATCTCTTCCACAAAGATTCTACTTCGTGTTCCCTGCTCCTTGCAATAGGAAACCATACCTCCATCAGGCCTGGGGGGGTGGAGTCCTGGAATAAGTAGTCAAAACGCAGAATCTGATGCAAATTCCTTCCCTTCCTAGCTGTGTGATCTCCAACAAATAATCGACTCACTGAGCCTCCTTTCTCTTGTCTATAAAATTGGGGAGTCACACTTCACTCTGAGATGTCACGAGAATTCAGTGATAGGCACATGTGCAGTCTTTGGACACAGCTGCTGGCACAAGGTGACCGCTCAGCTGTCCCATTTCCTACTGCTTCCAGGCTCAGGTGCACAGATGCCTCAGTGTTGGGACCAGACGCACCTGTGCCATTTCCCACAGATTCTTCCCCCAGTCTCTGACGGCTAGATGATGCCTGGTGCATGCTGTCTCCTTGCAGATGGTGCACAAGGCCATGGTGGAGGTGGACGAGGCAGGAACCAGAGCGTCTGCAGCTACAGGGTCAGTCTTCAAGTTCAGGTCGGCCCCACTGGTCTCTCAAGTGGTGTTCGACAGACCCTATCTGCTGACCATTGTGGAAAACATGAACATCCTCTTCTTTGGCAAAGTGAACCAACCTTGAGGGGAGCGTTCTCCTAAAATTCACAGGCGTCCACAGTGGGAGACAGGGGTGTGCCATGGCCCATCTATCTGCTGGTAGCTAGTGATTAATGTAGGTTTAGTGGATTATTGGGGTGTCACAAATAATAAGATCAACATACTGGTGATTACTTCTTACACAGTTGCAAGACATGGGTGTCCCAGAGAAACTGGGAGGACATTTGGTCTTGTCCTTATGATTCAAGAGTAGAGATTAGCACTGAAGCCCAGAAAGGCCGGTTGACATGTCCTAGGTCACATAGCATTAGTAGCAGACAGGCCCAGAGTCCAGGCCACTGATGCTCAGATCAGAGGTACCAAGTCCATTTGGAAGGCAGTCCCACTGGCTGAGAGACCCCAGGAGGCACATTTTAATTCTTATCCCCCATCAGCAACAGCAGCTGTCAGTCCATCATTGTTTGGAAGGAGTTCTGGATGAGGCCACTGTCCTTGTCTTAACCAGCTATATGACATTGGGTTCACACTGGCCCTCTCTGGCCTTCAGGTTCCCCATGTCTCCAGTGAAAGATCAGGGCAAGGATCCCAGCAAAGGACCTCTGAAATCTTTTAAAAGCTGGACTGCCAGTTTGGCATGACATCCTAGTCATGGTTGATCTGGGCACACTTGACTATTACTCATCTGTTAGGTAAAACAGAGGCCAGGGTGGAAATGTCCCAGTGCAGGAACCCATGAATACAGTTCTAACGTCATGGGCCTGGCTGGGAAGGACGGAATGGAGGTCTCCTGCAGCATGCAGAGTAGCAGTTAGACTCTGATGACTAACCTTCTACATTTTATGTCAGCAACAATAATAAAGCATTTTGCAAATACTGGGCCTCATTGTCTTTGTGGCAGCAGCTCTAAGAACGGCGACACTGACGACTTGGTGCTGGGCGCTGGCCTGCATGCTCACATTCACCCCCACCACACCCCCCGAGGCAAGGGGCCACCATCATCCCCATTTTGAAGCCAGAGGAAGCCAGCCTTAGTGAGACTGGGCAGCTTACCCAGGTACAGAGCTCAGACGATTGGATGTCCCCGAGCCACCCACTCAGCCCCATGCCCTGCTGTGGAGGAGAGACGATGAGACCAACAGAAGGTTGCCCTGTGAGTGACCAGGCAAGCTCCCTCCCTGCCTTTACCAAGCCAACAAGTTTCCTCCTCTGTCAAATGGAGGGGACTAGACCCTAGAATTGAAGTGCGCACAGTGAGGGAATCTTCCTTCACTCGGCCTCTTACTGCCCCCTAATGAGCTGCCCCCAAGAGTCCCTGGCCCCCGACCTGCATGTTCATACCCTGCTTTCCTTGAGGCTGCTCTGATCTCACAGCCTGGGCTACATTGAAGCTGGGTGCCCACTGGAAGTTTCCAGGCCAGAGCCTAGCCTTTGATGGTCTCCCAAAGCACGGAGCACCTTCTACGTGCCAGCCTCTGCTGGACGCTTCACACGTGTGACCTCATTCTTTCCCTAACAACCCGCCAAGGTTCGTCATTGTTCTCATTTTATAGAGGAAAATAGCTGGTGACAGGGAGGACTCTAAGGCCCCAGGTGACACTCATGTTGACCACGACAGGGGAGGTGGCTGCAAACAGACCCGGACACCTTGTTTGTGTTTGTGCCTTGAGCTCAGGGCGGCTGCCCAGGATCGGGCCTCCTCAGGGGTCACCCTGCCCCTGTGTGCCTTTCCCTTGCACAATGTCTAGTCTCTCTTGGCAAATATGTCTCCCCCTGTTTACCCAGCCTTTCCAAGGTCGGAGGGAGGCCCTGCTGTGTGTCATGGATAAGGCCATGGCCCAGTGCTGTCCAAAGGTCACTGGGAAATCAGGCACAAAGCAGGAGCTGTGGGGAATCTGGGCTGGGTCTGGTGCATCGAGCCTTTCTGCCTTTCACCGCCAAAGCACAGCTGGCCGGGTTCTCACAGGCCAGGCAGCTGGGTCACCACATGGGCCTGGGTGCACAGAAAGATAGAGTAGCACAGAGGGAAGGGAAGTGAACCTTCGAGGAGCCAGGAAAGGTGCTGCAGAAGGGGACACAGCTGGCCTTGAAGACTGAGTAGGACTTCAGCAGGCAGAAGCCTTGGGAACAGGTAGGAGACTCGCAGGCAGAGGGAACACCTGGAGCAGAGCATGATGTGGGTGAGCTGTGGTGTGGGGGACATCATGGAGACTTCTCTGGACCGGTGTTCGGAGTGTGAAGGAGAATGAGGAAGGAGGGGACCATGCTGGTGGTTCAGGGACAGGGACCCTGAACACAAGTCAAGTTTTCACCCCATTTCCTTCCTTCCTATCACTCTCCTTTGGCATTCACACCACACCCTGAGCCTCCTGCACCCCCTCTTGTTGGGTCCTCCTCCATCTGCAGGTCAGCAGGTGCCTCCACTCCTCCTCTAGGGGGTGCTCACGGCCCCTTCTGAGGACTGACCTCTGTAAGCTGTGTTCTGCAAGGTCCCTGACCACGCAGGCCTGGCTGTTCCCCTCAAGACCCTCCTTCTTAGCCACAGTGGTAGCTTCCGAAGGCCGCCATAACAGAGACCCAGTCAGGAGGACTTCAGCCACAGAAATCGGTTTGCTCACAGCTCTGGAGGCTGCCAGTCCACAATCAAGATGCCAGCGAGACGGATTTCCTCTCCCGGTGGCTTGTAGACAGCCACCTCGTCCCTGTGTCTCCACACGGTCTTCCCTCTGTGTGGCTCTGTGTCTAAATTTTCTCTTATCAAGACACCAGCTAGTGCCCACCTAATGACCTTATTTTAACTTAGTCATTTCTTTAAGGGTCCTATTTCCAAATATCGTCATATAATGAGGTATTGTGGGTTAGGACTCTAGCGTGTGAGTTTTGAGGGGTCCACGATACAGCCCATAGGCCACCCCACCCCTTCAAGTTCCTGACGCTCCTTGTCAAGCTCACTCTTGGGAAAACTCACTTGATTTCCCTCTCTAACCACATGGCCTCTGGGACTGCCTCTCATGAGCTGCAACCAGCTGCAGAGAACCACACTATGCTGAAGACCAGAACATCTTCCGCCATCTCTCCCCACAGAGACCCGATGGGAGAGTGACTTTGGTCTCCAGCATAAACATTTCCCACCCCAGTGATCAGCCATGCCAGCCAGAACTCAACTTTAGGGCTTATTGAGCTCATTCATCAAAGGCTACTCGTTGGTGCCACTAGGAGTCTAGCCTGGAGCTGGTGCAAGGGTCCTGTGGTGAGCCCAGCAGCCACAGAACTGGCAATAACCAGGGAAGCAAATAAATTAGCATAGAGTCACAAACCGTGATGCAAGTGATTCGTTTGTCCACAGATGTTTACCAAGTGTCCACTGTGTGCCTGGCACTGTTCCGGGTGCTGGAGGTAAATTTTTTACAACCCCAAAATCCCTGCCTTTGGGGAGCTGATAATCTAGCTTGGCGTGACAGTAAAATAAAACAAAATACTTCAAATAAAAAACAGAAAAGTTTGGGGCTGGAGTTGTGGCTCAGAGGTAGAGTGCTTGCCTGGCATGTGTGAGGCCCTGGGTTCGATTCTCAGTATCACATGTAAATTAATAAAATAAAAGATCCATTAACAGCTTAAAACAAAAAAAACCAGAAAAGTAGAATTCATTGCATGTCAGTTAGGAGGGGACGTGCTGCAGAGTGAGACTCACACCTGAGAGAGCAGCACGGGACACGGGACACGGAGGACAGCAGGTGTCCGCAGAGACCCAGCAGGCAGTGGCGTCACCAGCAACGAACCCCATTGACATTTCCTGTCCCTGACACCGTGTGAGCAGCCGGGGACCAGCGGGTCTTTTCCCAAACCTGTGCCACAGTCCAGTCATGGAAAACAGTGGCCACACCCAAGCTAAGGGACATTCAGCAAGACGCCAGCCAGCCAGCCCTCTGCAAAGTGCTAATTGGGGAACAGCACGGAGGTCCTGAGGATCCTGAGGATCCATGGACCCAAGGAGACTAAGGAGACCCCGAGACCCAGGACAGCATGGGAGGCTGGGACAGGAAGCTGGTGGCATCCGCAAAGGCCGGGCCGTAGGATACTCACTTCCTGCTGTTGATCAACACGCATGGTTATGTGGGCGCTTATGTCAGGGGAGCTGGGAGAAGCATTTCTATGACTTTTCTGTAAATCCCAAAGGGTCTCAAATTAAAAAGAGTTTTTAAAAAATACAATGTTCAAAAAAAGAAAAAAAAAAGCCAGAAAGGAAATAGGAGTGGGGTTGAGAGTCCCAAAGCCAGAGGCAGGCCACGAGGTGAGGAAGAGAATGGGTGCTGAGAGAGACCCTGGGACCTTCCGGAGCCAGGACACACAGGTATCTTCAAGGTAACTGCATTGAAGCCGAGACCCAAGGGGACAGAGGAGGAGAAGGGGCTGAAGTTGAGTGTGTGCCCAGCGGTGGGCCAGGGCCTGCTGCTTACCACATGGGAAGAGGGCGCCTGTGACTGGAGCAGGTGACTGAAGGGGAGGAGAGCAGAGGCCGTCTCTGCCATCGGTAGCCACAACACCTCGCAGGGTCCTGAGTGCAGTCACGGTGACACCGAGGCCATGTCCTGCGTGTATGGCACTTGTTCTGAGCCCTTTGTATATATTGAGTCAATTAATGAAGAGGACCCTGCATAAGGTCTGGGACAAGGTAAGCAGGTGACATCACTGCCCTCTCCAGCTTCCTGTGGTCACTCTCCAACACAGACCATCCCCAACCCCTGCAAGATGGTATAGAGGGGGTGGGAAGCACCAAGGTGGCCAGTACCAATCATGATCCCAGAAGGCACAATCCCTAACACCGTGAGCTCCCTCATTCCAAATCCCTAAAGATCAAAATCCCTAAAGTCTCCAATTCCTAAAGATCAAAAATCCAATCACCACAATCCTGAGTATTGAAATTCTGAAAACAGAAAACCCACAACTCCCTTTGAGAAATGGAGGCTACGTAAGAGGGCAGGGGAAAGCAGAAATCTGGAAAGGGAAAATCCAAATGAGTGGGTGGGCCATGCCATTTGGCAACCATGAGAACTTCCCTTTAAAACTTTTTACTACGCCGGGCATGGTGGCGCACGCCTGTAATCCAAGCAACTTGGGAGGCTGAGGCAGGAGGATCATGAGTTCGAAGCCAGCCTTAGCAACTTAGTGAGGCCCTAAGCAACTCAGTGAGACTCTGTCTCTAAATAAAATACAAAATAGGGCTGGGGATGTGGCTCAGTGGCCGAGTGTCCCTGAGTTCAATCCCTGGTTCCACAAAAAAAAAAAAAAAAAAAAAATCTTTTTACTTTGTCTGCATTGGTGTTCCTCCCAACTGGTGGGCTCTTGGGGCAACTATAAGCAAAGATGAGCCAAGGCAGGTTTTGATCCATCTCTTCAAAAGACTCAGCTGTCCCTCACAGTACTCCAGATGACCAGTTATCAAGCTGGTGTGCTCACCTGTAATTCCAGATACGCAGGAGGCTGAGGCAGGAGATTCGAAAGTTTGAGGCCAGCCTGGGCAATTTAGAGACACCCTATCTCAAAATAAAAATTAAGAGTCTAGGGATGCAGTTCAATGGTCCAGCACCCCTGGGTTCAATCCCTAGCACTGCAAAAAACAAACAAAAACAAAACAAAATAAAACAAAAAGAAAGTGTACACCTTTACCAATATAGTGATAGGCATTTCTGCAAATCACTCTTCACCTGTTTCTTTATGAATGTGGCCTGATCATAACTGTTATGGCCTGTGACTGATCACAGTATTTCTGAGGTTTATGCTTG
Organism: Glaucomys volans; assembly: GCA_020662805.1. Taxonomy (NCBI): domain Eukaryota; kingdom Metazoa; phylum Chordata; class Mammalia; order Rodentia; family Sciuridae; genus Glaucomys; species Glaucomys volans. Next base: position 581,020 of record JAJEJO010002644.1, read on the forward strand.
CAAAAATACACATGTTGTTATTGCCTGTTTTACTCTGCAAAGTGGCTAGGAAGCATTTGGTCATATTTTTGTTTTTCTCAAATAAATGCTCTTCAAAAATCTAAATAAAAGTTCTTGAAATGTGTGTTTTGTTTTGGTACCAAGGACTGAACCCAGGGGCACTTAACCACTGAGCCCCATCCCCAGGGTCTTGCTAAGTTGCTTAGGGCCTCACTAACCAAATCATTTTTCCTAGAATATATTTTGGAGATTTTGATCTTTTGGGATTACAGGTTTTAGGGACTTTGATCTTTGGAGATTTTGATCTTTTGGCATTTCAACATTTAGAATTGACATTCAAGATTATCTGGATTATGGCCCAAACCCATTAGAAGGATGTCTGGGTCATGTGGTTGTTTGAATGCTTAAAAGAAGTCAGGCAAGGGGAGAGGCAGTGACC
>JAJEJO010002644.1:581858-591918 GCA_020662805.1 Glaucomys volans
GGGGTCAAGTGTGGCGCACACTGTTCTGAGGCTGACCTGTTTTCTTACATCATCTTCAGATTCTCTTCTTACTGTCTGCCTCTGATCCCAGGAGCCCAGGGGACGGGAGACGTGAGTTTGTGTTAGCTACCCACCCCTGCAGAATCAATCACCCCCAAACCCACAGCTTGAAATGATAAACAATTACAAGGAATCCCAGAGGGCCTGAGCTGGACGGTCAGGTTCAGGGTCTCTTGGGGCCTCATGTATCCTTAAATTCTTTTCTGTGATATGTCAAGAGCCAGGAAGCTGTGATTGGGGGCCTCCTGGATCCTCCTTCTGCTGACGTGGAGCTGGCCAGGCATGTCAGGGGAGGGGTCTGAGGTGCCTTTCCTGTACTCCCATGAGAATCTGCAACTTCTTTTTCTGCCCCTTTCCTCTCTGCTGAGCTCTGTGAGTGACAGCTGATGCCCTCCTATGAGTTTGACTGAGAACTGCAGTTCTGAGTGGAACAGGAGTTCAGTGGCCCACCCTCTCTCTTTCATCCTTTCTCCTTCTCACCCTTTCTTTTCTCCTCTTAAAATGCTTGCAGACTCTCTCTTTCCCAATCAGTGAAACAATGAACATCTGATTATAATAACACCCCAAATAAAATAAGAGGCATTCATTCCCTCCAACTCAACCAGGTGAAGGTGCCGGGGGGTGGGGGGGCACCCCAGTACGGGTAGTGGCCTCATAGGGAAAACCCCCAAATGAACATACCCTGTTCCCAGTTCAGATGGAGCTCAACAAGCTCATCTGGGGAGACACAAGTTCACCCAATGTCTCGAGCAACCTCCCGTTTCCTCCACCAGTGGACCACACCTGAGAATCAGGGGAGGAAACCAGCCAGCTCTCCCAGTGATCTAGCACACGCAGGTCCTGGATGATGAGGGGAACGGCCGTCAGTCCTCTCTTCCAACTCTGCTCCTCATGCCCACCTCTCTCCCTCTCTGCCAGCTGGACTCCTGGATTTGTTTCTGAGACACTGGTGAGCTTCATCTTTGGGCAATCTGCCACCTTCTTCCATGGCACCTTTGCTGCCCCCTCTCTTCACTTCTTAGTTACTGCACCCTGAGTCCCCCTGGGGAAAAAGATATTTTGAGGTTTGGGTGACCATGGTCAGTGGGGACCCCTGCAAGGCTTCCACCACCTTCTGCACTGGCAGATTCCTGGATCCCTTGCCCTTGCCAGTGGATGCCAGAAGGCTCTTTAGTTTGCAGAACGTGTGCTCTGGAGGAATTCATCTGTTTATTTTAGAAACCCCACCCAAGTGGATTTGGGAGACCTTGCAGGGGAGGTGCCTGTGGTGGTCCCTCATCTCATCTTAGACATGGCCAGCTGGGAGAGAAGATCATTTTACCATCCTCAGTTCTCAACCCTCTGTAGGTTTCTGTTCTGTTGTCTCTGTGAGACAACATGGTCTCACCCAGCAGTGGATAAAAAAGTAAAGAAGTGTCTCTTCCACCTCCTCCGTCTCCCTCTCCCTCTCTCTCCAAACCAGAGGGACATATCTGTCACTGATCTATCCACATGGGTGACATCCTTGACACAATCCTTGGAAAGTCTTCGGAGTGTTTGCCTGTTGCTATGGTACCCATGTGAATAGTTACACTTCCCTGGATGAGAACAGAGATGAGAATCATTTACATTATCACACACTGCAATCTAGGCCTTCCTTTTTTATAAGTGTAGTTTTTCTTTTTTTTCCTCTCACACCCGAAAATGGTTCAATGGATCCTGGGGCTTCAGGAATACTGAAAGCAGAAGTATGTCAGGTATGTCTGTTGGTCAGAGGCAAGGACGCAGCAGCCACTGGTGGTTTGCAGAGGGGGGACTGCTGGCTTCGGATCAGCTCTTCAGAGCTCGGCCATGGGCACGCTTGCCTCTAGGGTTGGGATCTCTCCAAGAGGTGGGGGCATCATTTCCTGTGGAGGGTTTCCACGTCCCATGTGGATGAGGGGACATTTCTGTCAGAAGACGACGGTGCTGGCAATCAATTAATTACTAATAAACTTATCTAATCAATACATATAAAAGCCAATACTCTTTTTAAATGGGAGGGGACATGATGGATCAGGCCATACCAGATTTGGCCTTCAACAAGATGGAGAAACCCACCTTCTCTTTATTTATAATTGCATAGGTAAAGGGGGCCAAGACCGGTAGGGGCTGCTTCTGTGAGGAACAGGATGGGGTGAAGTTAGGGAAGCCATTTGCTTAGAGATTAGCATATCAGACAGTGAGCCACCTCTGTACAGGGCCACCGACTCTCCGGTGGTCTGAAACAGCCTCCCATGACCATCAGTTCCTGGGAGTCAGACCTCTGCCTGCCATGGCTCAGCCAAGTCTGATTCTGCTAAACATGGACGGCTCCCCACAATTTCCCTTTTCTCTCCTTCAGACATAAAAAGATTGAGGCCCCAGCTCATGCGCAAACTAAGACTTCTCATTCAAACAAACTGGGCAGCACCTCATCCATTCCAGTAGGTTCTTCTTTGGATTACATTATAAAAAAACTTGACTGTCTTTTCAAGGCTGATGGCCTCAAGAAGAGGCAGGGTTTTTTTTGTAATTTGTTCTAATTAGTTGTACATGTCAATAGAATGCATTTTGGCACATGACTCCTAAAGAGAGCATAACTCATTGTTCTGACGGATTTTCCTTTACAGCACCACATGACCTCAATATAAGCTTAGAAAGCAAGAAAATTGGCCAATATTTTGTTTGGTTGACGTGCCTACAACATCTCTTATATGTGACTTTAAGCTAGTTCTTCAGTTACAGTTACGGGTGAACATAAAGGCTTTTTACCTCTCTCTCTAGTCGTCTTTTCTTTTTTCTCTGCTATCTTAACAAAGCAAAGTTACTCAGGTGCTGTTAAACCAGTGGTGACCGCAGAGCACTTGTGCAGGGGTGAATGCTAACTCATGTGAGAGAGAAACAGAGACGGGGGTCTTTCCCTTTAGAGGGTCGGAAGAGGGGGTGAACAGTAGTGGTGGTCAACAGGACCTGCCTTGCAGATGGCAAGTGGCCACCTGGCCTGCCTTGGTGTCACTGGTGACTGGTGAATGCTGCCTGGCCGCCCCGACTGTGGGCCACCCTGTGTCTGCTCTGTGGTCTTCCTCTGACGTTACTGCTGTGCCGCGGGACTGACGTCTGTGACAGGCTCTCCTTTGGTTTCTGAGCCTCTAAATCGGGCCCATACTCTGCTTAGTGAGCATCTGTCCCCCTCTTGCCCCTACCGTGTGGATCCAATGCCTGGTCAGTGAAAGCTCTACCATCGTTGTTTTCTGTTTTTGTGTGTTTGCATGTGGGTGTTGTATGTGACTGACAAGGTACCTGCTCAGCCCTGAGCACCCAGCGGGGAAGTGTAACCAGAGGCAAGGGTGCTATTGAAGGTCAAAGAGGAAAGCCACACACAGGGAGCCATTTAAAAATATATACCCCTAGCACCCATAGTCTATTTAATTAGACGTCTGACTTTGGACCCCTCTTGTATTCTGCTCTTATTATGGTACATTCACTTTTAGGCTTACAGGGCAGGGTGAAACCTTTCTCCAACTAACTTCTTACAAGATATTACACAGAAGGTCTTTTCTGACCTCAAACCTTATCACTAATCCTGGAACACACAGAAATCATTATTAACCCCCTTATCAGATTGGGGCAGTTATGAAAGACCCATCTGGAATATAGAAATCGAGTCCTTCCAGCTCCTGACTCCAGCCCATCATGCCAGGAGGTCAGTCCCAGGAGCTTGTTCTCCTAAAACATTGGAAAAGGTGCTCGCCCACCAGCCAGCTACTCCCTAGATGGAAGGGCCCTGCCAGATCTTCCTAAGCACCTGATGGGTGTCAAAATCCACGGCCAAACATGGTGGACCCAGTTACCAAAACTTAAACCTGTCCCTCTTGAGGTGGTGCAGGATCAGGATCACAGGCCACCGCAGAGAGGAGAAAAGATCCACCTGAGCCACTGGAGGATCTCTGGGTACCGTTCAAAGCAATGAGAAGTCCTGTTCAAGCTCAGTTCCCCTGTGTTCTAGATCCCAGGAGCCTCGCTCCTTTCTGCTGTTATGGAACTTTTTCTTTGATTATCGGCATTACTCTGCTCCATCGGAAATCAGTCCCTTGGCCAGGATCTGCTTTCTCTTTGTGGCCCTAACTCGCCTCCTCTGAGTGCTTACCTCCACTTTCTATAATAAACTCTTTTCTTTGCTACTGAGATCTGACTTGTCCTCAGATTATTTTCTGGGATGTGTCAAGAACCTGGAAGGTCCAAGTAGGCCTCCTCTGCCTCTCGAAAGACCTCAAGGAACCCCCTCACAATGACACCCTCATAGGAGGGTCTTAATTTTTCAAACAAATGAGTTCACAAAACAAGAAAACAAGCTGGTGAGCAAGGAGGTACCACCATCTCTCCTCACCCAGGAGAAAGGAGCAGAGGTTTAGAAAGAGCGGAGTACCCGCCAGGCGGTCCAGTTGGTAAGGGCAGGCGCCAGGCTGGTCGGACTCCCACAGAGCACCTTTGCCAGTGATTTCCGATGGCATGTAACCCAGGAAGCGGTTGTGAAATAGAAGCCGGCTGACGGCAGTTTGTGGCAGCCACACCCTCCCAAAGGAAAAAAAGATACAGCACAGAGAAGGAAGGTCAGAGTAAGCAGCATGCAAAGGAGAGCCAGGAATTCCCCTGCTCCTGCGAAATCCTTCCGCAGGTGTCTCGCAATCCCTGTGGGGACAAAGCTGGGGTGGCTGGGCTGAAGGAAACTTGCAAATTCTTCCTCAAATCTGCAGCCAGCATCTTCCCAACAAAACCAGGTCAGGCCAACAAGGCCAGGCCTGAGTGTGGAGCCCAAGCAGGCTCCATCCTTGTCCAGCCAGACCAGGGGCCATTGGGAAGAAGAGGGCCGGCCTTCTCGGGTTCTCTGACGTTGCACTTTCAGAATCTCATTTCTTCCTCCCAAGAATCCTTGACAGAGCGCTGATAGACCAAAGATGTTCAGAGAGGCAGAGGGATAACTGGTCTGAGGTCACCAGCCTGCAGATGGGTCAGGGTCATGCTGTGAAAGAGGCTCTTCCGGTGACTCCTGTCTGTGGGAAGGAACCAGCTGTCACTCACAGACTCATCCTTTCCATGGAGGTGGGCGTCCTCTTGCTTGGATCCCTGACAAGCCTCAAGGGCACCCCTCCCCATCCAAACTCCCAGCCCAGAGTGGACACTGCCCATTTCCTGTGGTTTCCTTAGCCCACCTGAGCCAAGTCCACATCGAAGAATTGCCAGAAGAACCCCAAAGGCAATGATTCGGAAACAGTGAACAGCAACGACCATCTAGCCTGAGACATCCACGGCTGAGTGACTCCATAGGTACCAAGGTGACTCCAGGCTGAAGACAGGAAGAGTCCCTGTCCCTCCAAATAAACACCTACTGGTCACAGGTCCTGGGACACTTTGAGATAGGTGTTACAGTCATATCAGAGGCACCTAAGGCTGGTGCCACTTCTGGTCCCCATCTCTCTCCACTCACTTCAAAGGTTCCTGGAGACTTGGCCCTGAACTCACCAAGGCCAAGGTGAACCTCCAGCTCACCTTGGCTTCCTATCTGAGTCTGTTTTAGGTCAGAGGGAGGAGTCATCCACTGGGAGGGTTGTGACTCATAGGGACAAAGCTCCCTGTCAGCTGAGACCCCAACCCACATGAAGAAGTCGGGCTTCTCCACACAGATCATCCATCCTTGACAACTTGTGCCTTTAAAAATCATATACCCCAACACCCTGGAGACCACCACTTTCTCTTCTGTGCTCCCGAAGGAAATTTTCTTCCTTTTCTGAGGGTGGGAGGGGGCATATTGTTGTTGTTTATTTGTGTTTTTTGAGATAGCATGAAATTGTGTTCTAGGGTTGACCTTGGATTGGGTTCACCTAAGCTCCGCCAGCTCCCCCATCTAATGGCTTATGGTACTTGGTCAAATCACAGGACTAAACATTGGAAGATTTTTCCTCCCGCTGAGCCTCTCCTAAAGCCAGGTAATATGCACAGGGTGAAAGATGGGGTGGGGACCTGTTTCAACACAAGGGCAGACATCACTCACTAGGAAAAGGCAATGTGGAACGACCCACAGCGCTCACCGGGCCTGGCCCCACCCAGCGGGTGGCTGCTGGGACTGAAAGAGTGAATGGTCATCTGACAACCTGTCGGGGGAGAGGAGAAGAGAGTGGGAGGATCCAAGTCCACGGCCTGGAGCCTGCAGAAAGCCAAGGCTGCAGGTGGCCTCTGTGGATCCCTCTCCCACACTCGGTGCTAAATATAACCGTGGAATGTGGGAAGAAGGCCCCATCTGGACATGAGGAGGAGCTAGCCTGCTCCACCAGTGCCCAGCAATCCCATGATCCTGGGGCATAACCCCAGAGCAGATGCCTTCAAGCCCCTTAGCTGAGATTCCACCCAGGACTCGTGCAGTGAGACTCCATCTGCCCTGGGATTTTCCTGAGCATCGGGCAATGTGCTTAGCAGGGATCTGAGGCTCCTGTTATTCCTGCTGCCTATGTGAGTGATAAAGTTGATTTGCGTGACTTGTGCAACCATTTTGTCTCACTGAGTTCATACTCTGGCAGCTGGGTTTATTTAAAACCTCCTGCCAGATCTAGAAAATGGAGTAGAAGCTCCTAAGGCATTGAGACTCCTCTCTGCAAGGGCCACTGATGTATGGCATCCCATTCAAACACAGTAGATTCCAATTAGAAAGGGGGTCCCTGAAGCTTCATGTGGGGTGCATGGAGTTGGGAAGTGGAGGAGAGGCAGGAATGGAAGCAACGAGCTCACTCCAGCTCCAAATCTCTGTGGGCAACGCCCGACCAGAAGCTATACTGTGAGCCTGAACTACAAGAGGAAGCACGTTGTTCACTTTTCCTCTGAGTGCATCTGAGCACTTCACAGTGAAGCTGTTTAAAGGGATTGTCCAGGGACTGACTAACTCAGACCACCGGCCAAATCCAGTCCACAGACTCTTTTTATGTATTGCATTGATATGTTTTCTGTTGCTATAACAGAATGTCTGTGTCTGGGAACTTCATAAATAAAAGAGGTTATTTAGCTCACAGTTTTGGAGGCTGAACATCCATGAGCAGATGGGCCTATCTCTTTGGTCCCTGGTGAGGGCCTCATGGTGGGTTGTATCACAATAGCAAGAGTGGATGAGAAAGAGATCCCACGGTGATACAGGAAGCCAGAGAGGCTCAGGAGAGAGAGGTGCTCTTTTTTATAACAACTTTCACTAGTGGGAACCTGCAAAGGCCCCTGGAGCACAGTATTAATTCCTCTGAGAGTGGCATCCCAGGGACCTAACCACCTTCCCCAGGGTCCTACCTCTCAGAGGCCCCACCACCTCAACACCACCATACTGGAAACCAGGCTTCCAGCACAGGAACCTTGGGGGGACACGCTCGGAACGTAGCCAGTCCACAGTAGAGATCTCACAGGCTAAGGACGGCTTTACAGGTTTGCAAAAGATTGTGAAGAAAGAGAAGAATGAGAAGGAAGAAGGGGAGGAGGAGGAGGAAGGAAAGAAAAAGGAGGAGGAGGAGGAGGGTAGATAGTGGTAGGAGGCAACGAGGAGAAGGGGAGACAGAGACCATGTGTGGCCCTCACGGTCTCCAGCACCATCTGCCCTCTCCAGTGCCTCCACTATGAGCCTCCCTGTGACAAGGGCACACTTCCAAAGCAGCTGAGACAGCATCGCCTCCAGAGCAGGATCACTGTTTTCTCCACTGATGGGCGCCCAGCGCCTGGGATAATGCCTGGCACCTGAAATCAATCTGTAAATATTTGTGAAATACAGGAAGGATTAAATGAATGGAAGATTTATAGGAAATCTCTTGGTGACCTCTAAAGTCCACGTGGAGCAGGAACTAAGATACATATGATTTTGAAGCCCAGTTCCCTGCTCATTGTGAGGGGAGGCTGGACTCTGCCCTCGGACAAGGCCCTGGTGTGTTCTGGGAGAGACCACTTTGGAGCTGCCTGATGCAGATGCAGGACAAATCTTCACCCAGCAGCCAGAAGTAGGGGAAATCCAAATGAAGACGACTCGGCAAGCGGACCTCCTCTCTTTAGGTGCGCGTGCATCACCTGGGATGATCAGTGTGTGGATTCTGGATCACTAGCCTGGAGGGGTCCCCAAAATTTGAATATCTAGCCAGCCCCAGGGCGTCACTGCTGCCACTGCCTCAGGGATGCTCTTGGGGTACAGTGAGGATACCAAGTCTCTTCCTCATGCCCAGGGGTATCTCTGCAGACACCATGCACTCCTGATTTCCCTCTGCATTCTTTTGTGAGGTTTCCCCAGAACTCAGATGACAGAACATTCTCAAGTGATTGCTGGCCTGGACGCAAACAGGTTCCAGGAATTTTGCAGCCCAGCGGTTAGTGGGGAGCTGACCTAGAGTGACTGCTCTAAAGCCAGTGGGTTCAGAAGGTGGCTATCTGAGATTACCTTTGCTTCACTTTTTGGTGTTGTGATTCCTCTCTGTTTTCCTGGGGCCCCAGAGACCACGTGACTGAGGCCATTCTCCCATGAATGGTGGTTGCCCCATCGAAGGAAGGGCTGCTACCGACGCTGGGGCAAAGCAGACCAATGGAGACTGTCAGAACCTAGAGAAAAGGAAGAAAGATGATTGGGGTGAGGTGTATGGCCCTGGTGTGTCCATTTGGGGGCCCAGTGACAGGTGGCACCCAGGTCATCTCCCCACAAGCATGCTCAGAAGTACTTGCAGAAGGTAGAGAATCCCCCACCCTCCTGTTGGATGGAAGTGCCACTAACACAGTTTTAAAGAAAATGCTGACCCCCTGGCTGGAGAACTCGAGGGCCCTCAGTAACATGCTGTGGCAAGATTGCTGGTCATTCCCAATGTCCATGCTCTTCTTCTCCTTCATGGTAATAGAATCCCACGTTTTTAGCTTGGACACGGCTACCACATGGACCCCTTCAGAGCATCCTTTGCAGCCAGGTGTGGCCATGACACCCAGTCTTGGCCAATGGAACACAGTGGAAAGATAACAGTAGCATAATGGTCACCCCTTCTCCTTCCAAAGGGGAGGGTATGGGCTCACCTCCCCATTGCCTTTCCTATTGGCTGGAAAGCAGACATGGCCATGCGCCATCTTGCAGAAGCCAACAGCTCCTGGGATGGCAGGACCAGCAGAGGAGCCTGGGATCCTGACAAATCGGAGCTGACCCTCAACCTGCTGTCTCCATCTGGATTTACACAACACAGAAATAAACTTCATTCTTGTTTTAGCCATTATTTCTTTGGAGTTCGGTGTGACATATGTTCAGGGCTGGGGTGTAGCTCAGTGGTAGTGCCCATGCTTAGCACGGGGGAGGGCCTGTGTTCAATCCCCAGCTCAAATAAGATAAAATATGTCTTCAACAGAAAATTTGGGGGGCCTGAAAAGATATAAATCATCACATAAGGAAGGGTGGGACCAACTCTGACTGATGGATGACTGATCCTTACAACAAGGGATGTGGCACTATAGAAAGCCCTGTCCCCGGAGAGCTGACATTACAACTGTGCCCTGCGTAACGGTGTTGCAGTCAACCAGGGACGGGATGTAGGGCGGTGCTTCCATGAGATCATAATGGAGCTGAGACTTCCTACTCCTGGTGAAGGTGCAGGCAGAGCCTCCGCACAAGGCATTCCTGGTGTTTGCAGAGATGCGGGCGTGAGCAGGCCTGCTGTGCAGCCCAGCATGTCTGCGTGCAGTATGTAGGACTCTGTTCAGTGCCTGGGGCTTGATGATGGTCGTGCACCACCGTGCCGCTGAGTCCTGGGTTAGCAGGCTAGACCTTTCATCATTTTACAGTCAATGTCTGTTTATTATAAAAATAAAGCTGAAGCCGGGCACGGTGGCGCACGCCTGTAATCCCAGCGACTCGGGAGGCTGAGGCAGGAGGATCGTGAGTTCAAAGCCAGCCTCAGCAACTTAGCGAGGCCCTAAGCAACTCAGTGAGACCCTGTCTCTAAATAAAATACAAAATAGG
>JAJEJO010002645.1:0-11763 GCA_020662805.1 Glaucomys volans
AATTTCCAATGAAAAGAAATATACTGGAAAGATGGCTAAAAACCAATACCAACTATATGTTGTTTACAAAATACCCATCTTCCAGGCAAAGATAGCCACAGGCTTAAAATGAAAGGATGGAAAATGACATTCAATATAAATGGAAACAAAAAGTGAGCAGGAGTAGCTACTCCCATATTCAACAAAGCAACAAAGCCTCTTTGTCAGAAGAGACAAAGAGGGTCACTTCACATTGAAAAAAAGAAAAATTCAAAAAGATATGAAGGTAGTAAATATTTATTCCCCAAATTTTAGTGTATCTAATTGCATAAAACAAACATTACTAAACATAAAGACTTAAGTCCCAATACAATACTTGGTGATTTTAACATCCCTCTCACAAATAGGCCTTCCATAAAATCAGTACAAATACTTCAGACCTGAAATAGATTATGAATCAAATAGAACAGACATATAGAATATTTCATTTAACAAGAGCTGAATTCACTTTCTTCTCAGCTCCTCATGGAACATTCTCCAAAATAGACCACATTTTAGGCCACAAACTAACTCTTAGCAAATAAAAAATAATTTACATGATTCCTTGCATCTTATCAGATTATAATGAAATGAAATTAGAAATTGAGAGTAACAAAATACATAGAAATTACATAAAGCCACAGAGATTGAGCAATACAGTTTTCAATATTCAATGGATAATGAAAGAAATCAGGGGAGAAATTTAAAAAGTATTAGAATTAAATGAGAAGAGATACAATATGTCAGAATTTCTGGGACAGTATAAAGGCAGTTCTAAGAGGAAATTTTAGAACTATATGTGCCTATATTTAAAAATAATACATAAAGATACCAAATAAATGACCTATTAATGCATCTAAAATTATTAGACAAATAAGAACAAACCAATTCCAAATTCAATAAAAGAAAGGAAATAATTAAGATCAGAACTGAAATTAATGAAATAATTTTAAAAATGATACAAAGGACCAGTGAAAGGAAGTGGTGTGAGTTGGTCTGAGGTTCAGGATTCAAGCAGTGAGAGTTCTACTTCTCAGCTAGGTGGGTGAAAAGTAATTTTGAGACCTCTCACCACCACCTCCTGACTCGGCACTTGTACCCCGCTCAGACTCTGCACCAGCACTGAGGCTCCCCAGCTTCTTTGGAGGCTGGAGCACACATTTTGAATTATCCCTGAGGGTTTGGCCATCATCATTGGGAGGGGTGGCTTGCTTACTTAAATGCCTTCAAGAAATTGGAGGCCCTTTGACAGGAACCTCACTTGCATGGAGATACTAAGGACTAGGAGGTTTGAATAGTGGTTGACTGTGAATCATAGAATTTTTTTTAATTTTTAAATTTTTATCACTTCTTTTTTTTCCCCTCACTCTATTTACCTTTCATTTACCTACTGCCTTGAAGTCTCTTTTTCTCATGCTAAAGATGAACTTCTTCTGCTGCCACTCTCATTCTTCCCATGATCAGGTACCTCTATTTACTCACTTCTTATCCCTTTAACAGTTACATCCTACACACATCCCCATCCTCTTCCTAGACCACTAGAAGTAGTAGAACTCAATGCAAACCTACTGGCAATACTCTAGATAATGATCTCATACTATCTATCTATTGCAAACTGTTAACATCTTTAAAGGGAATTTCTGCATATTGTTTGCATCAGTTACTGCTGATATCTATCTTCCCCTCAAAGGAAAGGTATTGGAATCCTGCAGGGTCACAGTAAGCCTAGAGGAGGGAGGATGCAATACCTCAGATCTTCACTGATAGAGGGGAATATATAGAAATAATATGAAAAAACAGGAGAAAAAAGTGTCCCTAATAAACTAAGATGCTATTTTGACAGAATCTAATGACAGCATGGCAGTGGTAATGACAGAAAAGGAGTTTAGAATCTACATGATTAAAATGATCCATGAAGCAAATGATGAGATAAGAGAGAAATACAGGCAATGCATGATCACTCTAATAAACAGCTAAAAGAGCAAATGCAAGAAGCAAAAGAGAACTTCAATAAAAAGATAGAGATTCTGAAAAAAAAGCACCAAACAGAAATACTTGAAATTAAAAAAACAATAAAACAAATTAAAAACTCAATAGAAAGCATCACCAATAGAATAGATCTTGTGGAAGACAGAATCTCAGACAATGGAGACAAAATATCTCATCCTGAAAATAAAGTTGGCCAAACTGAGAAGATGGTAAGAAATCATGAATGGAATCTCCAAGAATTACGGGATATCATCAAAAGATCAAATTTAAGAATTATTGGGAATGAGGAAGGTACAGAGATACAAACCAAAGGAATGGACACCTGTTCAATGAAATAATATCAGAAAGTCTCCCAAACCTGAAGAATGAAATGGAAAATCAAACACAAGAGGCTTACAGGACACTGAATGCACAAAATTACAACAGATCCACACCAAGGCAAATTATAATGAAAATACATCACATACAAAATAAAGATAGGATGTTAAAGGCTGTGAGAGAAAAGCATCAGATTACATATAAGGGGAAACCAATATGGATATCAGCAGATTTCTCAGCCCAGACCCTAAAAGCAAGAAAGGCCTGAAACATAATATTTAAAGCTCTGAAAGAACATGGATACCAACCAAGAATCTTACACCCAGCAAAATTAACCTTCAGATCTTTTATCGTGAAAAATCTTTTCATGATAAACTAACATTAAAAGAATTTACAAATAGGAAGCCTGCACTACGGACCATTCTCAGCAAAATATTTCATGAGGAGGAAGTGAAGAACAACAATACAAGTCAGGAAAGGGATGAACTAACCTAAATGAGAGCCAATCAAAGGAGAAACCATGTCAAGTTAAAAACCAAAAATAAGCCAAAATGACCAGGAATACAAATCATATCACAATAATAACCCTGAATATTAATGACATAAACTCATTAATCAAAAGACATAGACTGGCAGATTGGTTTAAAAAGAAAGACCCAACAATCTGCTGCCTTCAAGAGACTCATCTCATAGAAAAAGACATCCACAGACTAAAGGTGAAAGGTTGGGGAAAACATACCATGCACATGGACTCAGTAAAAAAGCAGGGGTCTCCATCCTCATATCAGATAAAGTGGACTTCGAACCTAAGTTAGTCAGAAGGGATAAAGAAGGACATTTCATACTGCTCCAGGAACCATAAACCAGCAAGACATAACAATCAAAAATATTTATGCCCCCACAAATGGAGCATTTATGCACATCAAACAAACCCTTCTCAATTTTAAGAATCAAATAGATCAAAACACAATAATAGTGGGTGACTTTAACACACTGCTCTCACCACTGGATAGATCCTCCAAACAAAAACTGAAAAAGAAACTATAGAACTAAATACAATCAATGATATAGACTTAACTGACATGTATAGAATATTTCACCCATCATCAAGAAAATACACTTTCTTCTCACAGCTCATGGATCCTTCTCCAAAACAGACCATGAACTATGCCACAAAGAAGCTATTGATAAATACAAAAACAGAATTTTTTTATTCTATTAGACCATAATGGAATGCAATTAGAAATCAATGATAAAATAAAAACCAAAATTACTACAATATCAGGAAACTAAATAATATGCTATTGAATGATGCAATGATAACAGAAGACATCAGGGAGAAAATAAAAAATACTTTTAGAGGTAAAGAAGAACAATGACACAACATATCAAAATCTTTGGGATACTCTGAAAGCAATACTAAGAGGAAAGTTCATTACATTGAGCTCATACATTAAAAAAATAAAAAATCAACAACTAAATGACCTAACATTATATCTCAAAGCTCAAGAAAAAGAAGAAGAGAATAATACCAAAAGTAGAAGACAGGAAATAATTAAAATCAGAGCTGAAATCAAGGAAGTTGAAACAAGAGAAACAATTCAAAAAATTGACAAAACAAAAAGTTGATTCTTTGAAAAGTAAACAAAATTGATAAATCCTTAGCCACACTAATTAACAGGAGAGAATCAAATCAAATTATTAGAATTCATGATGAAAAAGGAAAGATCACAACAGATACCACTGAAATACATAACATAATTAGAAGCTACTTTGAAAATCTATACTCCAACAAAATAGAAAATATTGAAGACATTGACAAATTTTTAGAGACATATGATGCTCCCAAACTGAATCAGGAAGACATACACAAATTAAACGGATCAACTTCAAGCACCAAAATAGAAGAAGCCATCAAAAGCCTATCAACCAAGAAAAGCTTAGGACCAGATGGATTCTCACACAAATTCTATAAGACCTTTAAAGAACTAATACCAATACTCCTCAAAATATTCCAGGAAATAGAAAAGGAGGGAACCCTTCCAAACTCATTCTATGAAGCTAGTATCACTCTGATAACAAAGCCAGACAAAGACACATAAAGGAAAGAAAACTTTAGACCAATATCACTGTTGAACAGAGATGTAAAAATCCTTAATGAAATTCTGGCAAATCACATACAAAAAGACAGTGCACCATGATCAAGCGGGGTTTATCCCAGGAATGCAAGGTTGGTTCAACATCCAGAAATCAATAAACATAATTCATCACATCAATAGACTTAAAGTTAAGAATCATATGATTATTTCAATAGATGCTGAGAAAGCATTTGATAAAATACAGCACTCCTTCATGCTCAAAACCTTGGAGAAAATAGGGATAGTTGGAACATACCTCAACATTGTAAAGGTTATCTATGCTGAGCCCATAGCCAACATCATTCTAAGTGGAGAAAAACTGAAAGAATTCCCTCTCAAAACCGGAACAAGACAGGGATGCCCTCTTTCACCACTTCTATTCAACATAATCCTTGAAATACTAGCCAGAGCAATTAGACAGACCAAAGAAATTAAAGGGATACAAATAGGAAAAGAAGAACTCAAGCTGTCACTACTTGCCAATGATATGATTCTATGTTTAGAGGATTCAAAAATTCCACTAGAAAACTTCTTGAACTAATAAATGAATTCAGCAAAGTAGCAGGATATAAAATCAATACAATAAATCCAATGCATTCCTATTCATAAGTGATGAATCCTCTGAAAGAGAAATTAGGAAAACCACTCCATTCACAACAGCCTCAAAAAAATAAAATAAAATACTTGGGAATAAATCTAACAAAAGAGGTGAAAGACCTCTACAATGAAAAGTATACAACACTAAAGAAAGAAATTGAAAAAATCCTTAGAAGATGGAGAGATGTCCCATGTTCTTGGTATAGGCAGAAGTAATATTGTCAAAATGGCCATTCTACCAATGGCACTATACAAATTCAATGCAATTCCAATTAAAATCCCAATGACATTCCTCATAGAAATAGAGAAAACAATCATGAACTTCATCTGGAAGAATAAGAGGCCTCGAATAGCCAAAACAATCCGAAGCAGAAAGAGTGAAGCAGGAGGTATCACAATACCAGACCTTTAACTATACTATAGAGCAAAATAACAAAAATGGCATTGTACTGGCACCAAATAGACAGGCAGACCAATGGTACAGAATAGAAGACACAGAGACAAAACCACAAAAATGCAGTTACCTCATACTAGACAAAGGAGCCAAAAACATACAAGGGAGAAAAGAGAGCCTGTTCAACAAATGGTGCTGGGAAAACTGGAAATCTATATGTAGATAGTATCCTCTATCTCTCACCCTGCACAAAACTTAACTCAAAATGGATCAAGGACTTAGGAATTAGATCCTGCACCAAATAGAAGACAAAGTAGGCCCAAATCTCCTTCATTTTGACTTAGGATTAGACTTCCTTAATAGGACTTCCAAAGCACAAGAAATTAAAGCAAGAATAAAAAAATGGGAGGGACTCAAACTAAAAAGCTTTTCTCAACAAAGGATACAATCAATAATGTGAAAATTGAGCCTACAGAGTGGGAGAAAATCTTTTCCACACATACTTCAGATAGAGCACTAATTTCCAAAATTTACAAAGAATTTACAAAGCTTTACACCAAAATACAAAGAACCCAATCAATAAATGGGCCAAGGAACTGGACAGACACTTTATAGAAGAAAATATACAGGCGATTAATAAATATATGAAAAAGTGTTCAACATATCTAGTAATTAGATAAATGCAAATTAAAACAACTCTAAGATTTCATCTTATTCCAATTAGAATGGCTATTATCAAGCACACAAACAATAACAGATGTTGATGTGGCTTTGAAGAAAAAGGCACACTTTTACATTGCTGGTAGAGTTGCAAATTGGTACAGCCACTCTGGAAAGCAGTGTGGAGATTTGGAAATGGACCCACCTTTTGACCAGTTATCCCACTCCTTCAGTTTATACCCAAAGGACTTAAAATCAGCACACTATAGTGACACAGCCACATTAATGTTTATAGCAGCTCAATTCACAATAGCTAGACGGTGGAGCCAACCTAGATGACCTTCAACAGATGAATGGATAAAGCAGCTGTGGTATATAAACACAATGGAATATTATTCAGCCATAAAGAATAATAATTATCGTGTTTATAGATAAATGGATGGAATTGGAGAATATCATGCTAAGTGAAATAAGCCAATCCCAGAAAACCAAAGACCGAATGTTTTCCCTGATAAGTGGATGATGATATATAATTGGGATAGGGGGTGAGAGAAGAATGGAAGAATTTTAGATTACGTAGAGGGAAAGGAAAGGAAGGAGGGGGCAGGGTTATAAAAAATGGTGGAATGAGACAGACATCATTACCTATGTACATGTAATGATTACATGAATGGTGTGAATCTACATCATGCACAACCATAGAAATGGAAAGTTGGATCCCATTTGTGTACAATGAATCAAAATGTAGTCTGTAAAAATAAAAACAAACAAATTAAAAAAAGGAATTTCACTAAAATTTACTACTGGACAATCAGAGTGTCTTAAGAGACTCAGAAATTCAGGTGCATTGAACAAAGAACAAGAAAGAGTAAATTGGAGCCAAACCAATTGTGGTACAGTGTTGTTTTACCACAGAGAGGAGTGGTAACACACAGAGAAAAACAAAATGAAATATTTGGCATGGAAAAACCTCTAGATCAGAAAAGTAGAGTGAACTTTGCTGCACAGCAAACTGATATTTGGATGGTGCTCTGTATTTCTCAACTGGCAAATGAAGAACTGAGGCAGAATCATCTTGAGGAGGTCACACTGAAACTTGCTGCTGTGGAAACCCAGGAGATCATAGCAAACATTACCATACCACCCCAGAAAGCACCTAATATATGGCCTAGGGTGGACCTAACAGAATGTGAGCCAAATACGCACAAAGAAAATAAATGGTGCCCAGGGGGAATTCAAGTCAGAAAAAAAAAGAGGAGTCCGACTAGTTTTGCCTTTGAGTCTGGTGGCTCATACAGCCAACTTAAGAGGGTCAGGAATCTGAACAGGAAGATGGGAATATACTCAAGGACTAACCCTGGAAGTCTGTGTTCATGGGCAGCAGAGTTTGTGACAGACTGGCTCCACTGCCCCATGAGGAGACTTCTTGGGAGGTTTCTGAGATCCAGACTCCCAGCAGAGATCACCATCTGCCAAGCCCTAGAAGTGTGTTGATCTAATATCTCCAGAGCAGATGCCCCCAAGAAAGCCCCTAAGACCCGATTAGACCTGAGCCCCAGCTATCAGATCTCTTCTGGTAAAACTCTGCAGCAGCCCCATCCTGGAAATGCTCACCTGGTCCATCTGAACAAAACTCCAATCAACATTCCATCATACCTTATATTAGTAAAAAGGGAAACTTAGAGTTATTTCAACCAACTTCAGTTTAAGGCCACTCCAACTGACAACTCAGTGAGCAACACAAAAAGAGGAAGGAGTTAACAACCCCAAGCCCTTGCTCTCTCTGTAAATAACCCACGAAGAAACAGAAAGAAGTACAGTTAGGCATAGGCAGTGACAACCCATTCTTGCCAACTATGTTGACTACCTTAGTGGAGAGGGAGAATTCTTTAATTTTTCATCAAGAATCAGGTTTTTTTCTCTCTTTTATTCTTTTGTCATTCTTGATGTGCTGTTTGGTTTGTGAACAAATATATATACATATATATATATTTCATTTTTGACTATACTAAATTGTTTATTAGGTATGAACTTTACAAACATACTTACATTAGTGGTAACGGTGGAGCTGGAGAATATTGCACTTTCTCCACTGTGCATGATGAGAATCACAAACAGTGTGGTGGAACTTCTGACCCTTTCCAAGACCATGACTCTTTTGGCCTGAAGATGTTAGACCACGCATCTCCTTGTGCTTCTAGACTGGTTGGTGATCCATTGGGTGTAGGGATTTCTTCTGATAGTTTTATGGAGTGGATCAATGAGGATAACCTCAGAGAACTTGTATGTGGAATCTTCACCAACACAGTAAGAATTCAGGACTCTCAGAGACCTACAGTGGTGTCCAGCTCTCTTCTCAGCAACAGTCTGAAGGCTTAGAGAAAACTTAATTTGGTTAACACCATGATGGACAGGCTAGCCATATGTTGTACCCTTAGGAACTGGGCATTTGCAACCACCACAGTGCTTGTGAATCCTGTATATGACAACCTTTCCTGACCTTGTATCCAAGTCTGTGCTTTTTATCTGGCCAGGTGGGGCAGGAAGCCCTGTGGAACTCAGAGAGCTGGCAGTACTGCCAGCAGCACACTCGCAGAAGAAAGCACATCACATCCAGCTGCTTCTTCCTCCATAGCTCTTGGATGCACTTGTATGCACCCATCTTGGCCTACCTGATGGCTGCCGTCAGACTAAAAGTCTATTTCTTTTCTTTTTTTTTTTTTTTTTTTTTGATATTGATACTTGGACTTGAACCCACGGATATTTCACCACTGAGCCACATCCCTATCCCTCTTTATTTTATTTTTTTAGTTGGAAACAGGGTCTTGCTAAGTTGCCCAGGGCCTCAATAAATTACTAAGGCTAGTCTTGAACCTGAGATCCTCCTACCTCCACCTCCAGAGCTGCTTGAACTGCAGGCATGTGCCACCATGCCCAGCATGTTTAGCATTTTTTAATGTAGTTATTTTTCTTTGCCTTATGTTATGATTTAGATATGCAGTGTCCCCCAAAAGCTCATGTGTGAAACAATGCAAGAAGGTTTAGAGGTGAAATGGTTGGGTTATAATAGTTTTAATCCAATCCATGGAGTAATCCCCTGATAGGAATCAACTGACTGCTAACTGAAGGCAAATAGGGTGCGACTGGAGGATGTGGGTCATTGCAGGGCATGCCTTTGGGATATATGTTTTGTATCTAGCATGTGGGAACTCTCTGTGCTTCATGGAACCATACCCCCAACTGCTTTCCTCTGTCACATCCTTCTGCCATGATGCTCTCCCTCACCTTGGGCCCTGAGGAATGGAGCTGCTTATCTATGGACTGTGACCTCTGAAGTCATGAGACTCAAAATAAACCTTTTTTCCTCCAAAATTGTTCTTGTCAGGTCTTTTGGTCACAGCAATAAGAAAAACAAACAAACAAAACTTACTGAAACACTTTGTCTCTCCAGGGTTGGTTTTTGATTTATTTACTTTGTGTTTGTTTATTTCTCTTTCTAGATGTTGTTCTTCCACTAACAGCCAAATTCTCTTGTTCTCTTTCTCTCTCCCTTGACTTTTTCCCTAATTTTTCTCCTTTTTGTAATCTCACTTGCTATATCTCTTCTGCATTCTCTCTGTTCACATTTTGAACATTCTATCACATTTTCTTTTTTCTTAATGAACTGTATTTTTACCATATTTTAGAATTATTTGGTTTATTTAACTCCTGTCCCCACCATTCATGTTGTTGCAATTATTACAGCTGTGGATGACATAGTTGACATCTGCTGTTTACTTTAATACCAAATCTAATTCATGATTATTTGTTCTTTTTGCTTTGGTCAATTGCAGATCCCACCATTCCTGTTTTGTGATAATTGTGTTGTAAATGTTATAGTAGACACTGAGTATTTATTTTAATGCTACATATTGTTTGCAGTAGTTGTTGCTATAGCTTGTTTTGCCCTTTTCTGTGAGGAGCTAGGAACCTACAGGGACACTGCAAGTTCGCAGGTTAGAGACACTGCTGCTGAACTAAATTCAATCAAATGACAGTGTATCTTGTTCCACACTCAAATGAACAACATTCAAACTTCATCCATACTTGATTACAAAGAATAGAAGATACAAAAACCTAAACTAATGACCAGACCCCATGTATGAATAGCTAGGGGTAGACCCTCAGGTCCTATACACAGACATCCACTCCTTCAGGAAAAACAGAGAAAATTAACACAAACACTGTGGATACCATACCTATGAAGGTGTCTCAATATGGATCACTTTTCAAGAGAAGGCTATTCTCTAAAAAAGGCCTACATGTAGGAGTGGGAAAAAATCCATCCTGTCATATACATAAAACCCACACAGGAATGTAAGAAATATGAAAAAACAAGATAATATGATACCTCTTAAAATTCATAATTCAATAGCAACTTAATCTAAAGATATTGAAGTAAATGAAATATCGGATTAAGAATTAAAAAAATGATTATAAAATGGTCAACAAATTCCAAGAGCACATAGAGAAACAACTGAATTAATTAAGAGTGTCAGGGTATGGATACTGGGTACAGTGTATGGATGAGAAATTCAATAAGGAGATAGAGATATTGAAAAAGAACAAACAGAAATCTTGGAAATGAAAGACACAATTTAAAAAAAAAGGTTTAGTAGAAAGGCTCTCTAATAGAGTAGAATATGCTGAAGACAGAATCTCAGAATTGGAAAACAAAATGGCTGGCCTTGGAAATTCAGACAGTATTAAAGAAAAAAAAATAACTAACCATGATCAGAATATACAACAACTCTGAGACATTAAGAGACCAAATTTAAGAATAATTGGAATTGAAGATTGTTGTGAGAGGCATGCTAATTGAATGAATAACGTCTTCTGGGAAATAATAACAAAAATTTCCAAATCTTGAGAATGAGATGGACACCCAGATACCGGGTATAATATCAACTCCAAACAGACAAGATACAAAAAGAACCTCTCCACGACACATTATAATTAAAATGCCTAACATGGAGAGCAAAGATAGAATTTTAAAATCCTCAAGAGAAAAATGTAAGGTGGCATTTAGAAGAAAACAATCAGAATTGTTTACAGTTTCTTAGCACAATATCTGAAGTCCAGGACGGTTTCAAATGTTCAAATGATGTGTTCCAAGACCTGAAAGAAAATAACTGTCAACCAAGATTGCTATCTATAGAAAAGATACTCTTCAAAACTGAAGAAGAAATGAACTTCCAAGATAAGGAGAAACCAAAAGAAAGAATTCATGACTACTAAGCCAGCACTAAAGAAATACCCCACATAGAAAAAAAATCAAAAACAAACCTCAGAACTCACAAATAAGCAAGTTTCAGTTGAGGAGTATCTAAGCAAATGAGAAACAAATAAATCAGAAATGGCAGGTGTTATCATTTAGATATGAGGTGTTGCACGATCGCTCATGTGTGAAACAATGCAAGAAAGTTTAGAGGTGGAATGATTGGGTTAGGAGTACATTAGCCTAATCAATGCATTAATCCACTGACATGGATTAACTGAGCAATATCTGTAAGTGGATAGGGTGTGGCTGGAAGAATTAGTTCACTAGGAGCAGCCTTTGGGGTTTGTATTTTGTCTCTGGAGAGCAGAACTCTCTCTACTTCTTTTTCA
>JAJEJO010002645.1:11773-63806 GCA_020662805.1 Glaucomys volans
CCTTCTATGGACTGAGACCTCTGAAACCATGAGCCAAACAAATTTTTCTTCCTCTAACCATACTTGTCAGATCTTTTCACAGTGACCAATAAAACAAAAACAAAAACAAAAAAAAACAAGAAACAAAAACAAAAAACCTCAATGAAACAGCAGGAATTAATAAACATCTCTATAATAACTTTGAATATAAATGGTTACAACTTTCCAGTTAAAAATCTAGACTGGCAAATGGATTAAAAAACAAGACCCTACTACATATTGTTTGCAAAAGACTCACCTTACTGTCAAAAACAGTCACAGATTGAAAGTGAAAGGATGGAAATTAATATACTATGTTCCTGGAGCCAGAAAACAAGGTGGAGGATCTTCTCTCATATGCAACAAAGCACACCTTAAGCTAACGTTAATAAGAACAGAAAAAGAAAGTGATTTCATACTGGTAAAGGAAATAATCCAACAAGAAGATATAAGGGTAGTAAATATTTATGCCCAAACATTGTTGCACCTAGTTATACAAACCAGACACCACTCATATTAAAGCTTCAGATAGACCCCAATACATTAATATTGGGTGATTTCAACATACCTCTCACCAACAGATAGGCTGTCCAGACATAAACTCAGTAAAGATTCTTTGGAACTGAAAAAATATATTATAAATAAAATGGATTTAAGAGACATCTATAGAATATTTCATCCAGCAACAGCTAAAGACAATTTCTTCTTGGTGGCTGATGGAACATTCTCCAAAATAGACTTTATTTTAGTCCACAAAACAACTATTACCAAATATAAAATATAGATATAATTCCTTGTATTCTATCACATGATAATGGAATAAAACTGGATATCAACACTAAAAACCTCAGAAAAACTATGTAAACACATAGAACTATTCTTATTTGTTCTTTTTAGATATAAATGACAATTCTATGCAATCCCCATCAAAAGACTATTGATATTTGTTTTAGTCAGCTTTTTTGCTGCTGTGACTAAAAGATCTGACCAGAATAATTTTAAGAGGAAAGTTTATTTGGGTGCTCACAGTTTCAGAGGTCTCAATCCAGAGACAGCAGGCTCCATTCCTCAGGGCTCAAGGTGAGACTGAACATTATGGCAGAAGAGTTTGGCAGAGAGAAGCAACTCACATGTTGATCAAGAAGCAGAAAGAGGGACTCCACTCACCAGATACAAAATGTATACCCAAAAGCCACATCCGCAATTCTCACCTCCTCCAGTCACACCCTACCACTTCAGTTATCACTCAGTTAATTCCTATCAGGGGATTAATTCACTGATTGGGTTAAGACTTTCACAACCCAATCATTTTTCCTCTGAACCTTCTTGCATTGTCTCATACGTGAGCTTTTGGGGGACATCTCACATCCAAACCATAACAACATTCTTCATACAACTAGAAAAACAGTCCTGAAATTCATATGGAAGAATAAAAACATAGAGCACCTAAAGCAATTCTAAGCAAAAAGAGGAATGCTAGAGGCATTACAGCACCTGATCTCAAATTATACTACAGAGCTTTAGTAACAAAAACAGCACAGCATAGATGTACAATCATACATATAAACCAATGGAATAGAAAAGAAGACACAGACAAACTCAGATATAATCATCTGATCTTTGACAAAGACATCAAAAACGCAGGTTGGAGAAAAAATAGGCCTTTGAACCAATGATATTGGGAAAACTGGATACATGCATAGAAGAATGAGTCTAGACCCTTATCTCTTACCCTGCACAAAGCCATCTCAAAATGAATGAAAAACTAGGAATGAGACAAGAAACTTTTCAACTGCTAGAAGAAAGCATAGGGTCAACACTCCATCATATAGGTGCAAGCAATGACTTCCTCAGTTGGACTCCTGAAGTTCAGGAAATAATGCCAAGAGTGAATATGGAATAGCTTCAGTTTAAAAGCCTCTAACAACAAACAACAACAAGAAGCCAAGAACATGAAAACAGCATTACAGAGTGGGAAATCTTTGCCAGCTACTCTGCTAACAGAGTATTAATATCCACAAAGTGTAAAGAACCCTAAAAATTTAACACCAAAAATAAATATATACAAGTAACACAAATAATAAATAGGCAAATGAACTAAACAGATACTTCTCAAGAGAAAAAATGCAAATGACCAGCAAATACATTTTTTAAATGTTCAACATCCTTAGCAATCAGGAGAATGCAAATCAAAACCACACTGAAATTTTTATCTTCTCTAATTAGAATGGAAATGATCAGGAATACAAATAATAATAAAAGCTGACAAAGCTGTGGGGGGAAAAGCAGCATTTATAACTGTTGGTGGGATTGTAAATTATTACAACTATGAAAATCAGTATAAAGATTCCTCAAAAGACTAGAAATGGAGCCACCCTATTATCTAGCCTATACTACTCATTGATATTTTTCCAAAAGATTTAAAGTCAGTTTACTATAGCAATACATGCATGCTCCTATTTATAGAAATGCAATTTACATTAGCCAAGTTATGGAACTAGCCTATGTGTTCATCAGAACATGAATGGGTAAAGAAAATGTGGCAGACATACACAATGGAGTATTATTTAGCCATAAAAAGAACAAAATTATGTCATGTGTAGGAATATGGATGGAGCTTGAAAGCACTATATTAGGCAAAAATAGCCATACTCAGAAAGTCAAGGATCATGAATTTTCTTTCATATGTGGAAACTAGAGGGTAAAAAGGACAAAATAGAGGGTGGGGGAGAATCTCATGAAGTTAGAAGGGAAACTAGCAGAATAGAGAAAGAGACCGGGAGAGGGAGATGAGGAAGGAAAAGAGAGATGAGGAAGGAAAAGGGGGGCACTTCAGAACAAATGGTGCTGGGAAATTATGTGCATGCATGAGTGTATTACAGTGAATCTCAAGGTCATGTGTAATTATAACACACCAGTAAAAATTATTTAAAAATAAAAATACCAATAATTTACCATGTTAACAATAAAAAGAAAAACAATATGATCATCTCAATCAATGAAGGAAAAAAAAGTAACAAATACCCAACATCTAAACCAATAGAAGCACTTAGCCCAGTAGGAGTAGAATGAACATCTTCGACCTCAAAAAGGGCATCTATTTATTGGGAACACTATGCTTAATGGGAAGAGTGCACTGCTCTCTCCTGAGGTGCAGGAACAGGCAAGGACATCTACTCTCACAACTTCTAGTCAAGGTTGCACCAGAGATTTAGCCAGTCCAATCAGTCAAGGAAAAGAAACAAAAGAAACCCAGATTGGAAATAAAGAAGTAAAATTGTCTTTATCCATAGATGAAAATACCAGCTTGATAGCATAAAAATATGAACTACTTAGGGATAAATATGAGTGAAAAATTTGCATGACTTATACATGCAAACTGAAAAAAACCTGAGATTAGAGAAGTCCTAACTAAAGATAAATGCCGTATTTATGGATAAATGTGGATATTTAACATTAAATTCTCCCCAATTTAATATATAGGTAAAATGCAATATCAATTAAAATCTCAGCAGGCTCATTTGTAGATAATGACAGTTGATTCTACAGTTCATTGGGCAATGCAAAGGACAAAATTAACCAAAACAATTTGAAAAAGAAGAATTGTTGTCTAATTTTATAATTGAGCTTCAGCCTTGGTGTGTTTTAGTCAGTCATTTCATTTGCTGTGACCAAAAAACCTGACAAGAGCAAGGTAGAGGAAAAGGTATTTGGGTCTTGGTTTCAGAGTTCTTAGTCTGTAAAGGGCCAGCACCATTGCTCTGTGCCTGAGGTAACACAGAATAACACGGCAGAAGGGTGTGGAGGAGGAGAGCAGCTCAGGACATGGTACCAGGAATCAGAGAGAGCTCTGCATACCAGGACAAAATATATACTCCAAAGTCATGCTTCCAGTGACCTGTCTTCTATAGCCACACCCTACATGTCTACAGTTACCCACCCGTTAATCAGTGCATTAGCACACTGATTAAATTAAGGCTTTCCTAACCCAATTATTTCACCTCTGAACTTTCTTCCACTGTCTCACACATGAGCTTTTGTGGGACACAAAAGATAACATGGTATAAAATTTCATTGATCAAAATTACAATATTGAAATAAAGATTGGTTAATACAATGAATGGAGCACTCAATAATAGACTCATAAATATATGGCTAATTGACTTTTAGCAAAAATACAAAGGTAATTTAAAAATTGAGAGCGAATTGTTCTGCATTATATGTAGTCATTCATTTTGCTGTAAAATGTGTATGTTTATGATATATTAAAAGAAAACAACAAGTAAGTGAAATAAGCCAGATTGTGAAAACGAAAGGTCAAATTTGTTCTCTTATATGTGAAGTAAGGGGGAGAGAGAGAGAGAGGGAGGGGGGAGAAAAGGAATTTTAAAAAGGAATCTCACAGGATTCTGAGCCCAATGTATATATATATAGTATACACAGCAGAAGATAAATACCAAATATTAATAAAGAGAGGTAGATTTGAGTGCTTCTTGGTTTACCACATTGGGCAGTCTTGCTTTCAAAAAACTATAAAAACAGTAGATATTAACTTTTAAATTCTCAATAGTTCCCTATAACCACTTGGATAAAGTTTAACTCCTTATTCTGAAGTCAAGATTCTCTGCAAACGATGTGGCCCAAACTGACATTTGTCACTTTCCTCTTTGCTATAGGATTCCTCCATTCTTCACATTGTTGCTGGGTTCTGTTCAAGCACCTCCATGCCCCGCCTTCCTTCCACTGCTGCTTCTACTCTATTCTGCTTTTCCTTTGGACTTGGGCCATGCTTCCCCCTCTTTGCCTGTCCACTTCACACCAGCCTTTGAAGTCAGATTCCTCCTGGCTCTGAAGTTTCTCTGAGAAACATATTAACAAAAATCCACCCTTAAATGCTGTCTTCTCCATGTGTTTGAAATGAAACCACATGTGAATTAAACTATTAGCAAACTTTAGTGGAAAGCCTTTTTGATTCCACAGGCCTAACCTAAGTGTACCTGCTGTACATATTTACCCTGTGCTAAACAGATTTAAGATTCTTGAGCTAGACTGCTGGCTTTTAAATTGTGATTTTGCCAGTAAAGAGTTGGTTGTTCTTAGGACAAATTATTTCATTTCTTGGCTTATGTTTCTCTTTTATAAATTGGACATAAAAATTGTACCTCATAAAGTTGTTGCAGGCATTAAATATATAGCATTAAAAAGCGTTCAGAATATTTTCTGGTACATAGCAGGCATTCAATAGGTGTTAGCTATTCCATTTTAACAATTATTATTATCATCACACCCTCAGAACCAAGTCTCAATCATGTGTCCATTTGGAAAACCCATATGTTTAATGGCTCTTTATGAAACATTCTGAAATGACCCTTACATATGATTTTCTCATATTTATTATTTTCGGTTAGTCTAAGGTTTTTTTTTTTTTTTTACATTTTCTATCTCTAAGCAGTATTTACACAGTAAATAAGAGCTAATGATTGAGAGAAAATTAGATTTTCGATTGCAAAGCCAATTTTTGGCCACTAGATGACGATACAATACCAGCTATGATTTATACAGCCTGCTACAAGGAACTTGTAATTAAAAGAAATGTTCAGCATTGCACCTTTATTTGCATATTTTCTACTTTCTCCCTCATCACATAGGGAGGAAAGAGTGAAAGTAAAATGGGTGTCATGAGATTTCCTCTTAGAGTTCAGGGGGCTTCTCAGAGAACTTGGGGACCTGCACAGTCTGCTAGGACACGCAGACAGAGAAGCCTGGCAAGGGCTGCATTCTGTAAAAGGGGCTGCTTGCCTAATGTGTGCACTCCAGGTGAGGGAATCTTGATCTTTCCACCCCACTGCTGCCTAACAGAAAAGGAAGACTTCTATTATTTCAGCCACCCTTTGGCTAAGTGTTCTGTGGATGAAACGCAGTGCTATGGGTGAACTGATGGGCACAGGCAGCATCAGAAAGAGGGGGCAGAAGAGAGGTTGGATGCTAAGGAAGTTGCCAGTGACTCATCCAGCAGCCTGTGTAAATTTAAAGGAAGATCTAATTACCCAGGGGATCAGTGCTCTAATTTGTAAATGCAGACACCTCTCTGTCATTTATCTGCATGTCCTACACATTTGGATTTGAAATATAGGGTGGTTCACTATATTTGAAGTTCTCTGATATATTCTCACCAGTCACTTCTTGCCTAGGAATCGCTCCTCTTTGCACATGCAGGAAAAATATTTCTGTGGACTTTGCTGCTGTCTCTGCCTGGCAGAGCTGTGGAGCTGGGGGAGCAACTTATAACCCACCTTCCTTTTGTTAGTGGGGAGGGGAGAAAGAGAAGAGTAACTTTCAGATTGAAACCAAGTCCTTAATGGTCTTAAACAAGGACTCCATTCTTCTTTCTATAATACTATAAAATATTTCTATATTGTATGGATAAAACTTCTGAAGAGGGTTACTTTTCATTTAAAAATGCAAAAATGTATAAACCTTGCCATTTTAAACCTCCCCCCCAATTTTTTGTTTGTTTTTGCAGTGTTGGGAATCAAAACCAGGACCTTGCACATGCTAAGTAATGCTCTACCACTGAGCTACACCCTCAGCCCCGTATGACCATTTTTAAGTGTACCAATTCAGTGGCATTAAGTTCATTTACAAGGTTGTACAACCATCACAACTATCCATTTTCATCATCCCAAATAGAAACACTGTAGTTACTCAATAATAACTCCCTGTGATTCTTTCCCTATATGAGAGGTACTTTTAAATAGTTTGGTGCCCATAAAACCCATGGCTTTGTTTACACCTCTTGTAAAGCACTTTAACATTTATTTCATTTATTTTTTAAAAATATTTACTAAGCAACCATGCTGGGTGCAATATTAAAGATAGATTATCAAATAAACACTAATTCTTTCCTAAAGGAACTTAACTAGAGTCATAATTAAATATCAGTGCAGTGTGAGAAATGCTATGATAGAGAAAGGAAAGAAGAGATCTAGTGAGGGATCTAGTGATACTTAGTGAGCACAAATTATCAGATTCCACCAAGTGCTTATCCATTCTGTTTCCTTCATTATTGCTCTATGAAGCAGATACTGTTATCACATTTTGCAGATAAGAAATCTGCAATCTAGAATGATCAAGAGAGTTGTTCAGGAATACTCAGTGTGCTGTTTAGAGGGACTATCATTAAACAGGTAAGTAGGAGTTATGAGTCCTAATCCAGCCTGTGTAGTAACCAGCTTCATGCATTTCCATAAGTGCTTGCAGTTTTCTGGCCTTAGTTTAGTTTTGTTTTATTTTGTTTTGTTTTGTATAAAATGGCACAACTGTTCTGGAAGATCCCTTAAGACTTTTTCATCAAGGTGGGAAGGGCAGAGTGGACCCAGAAAAATTTTAGCCACAAATCTAAAGAGGACGCAGACTGAAGAGAATTCTGCACTTTGGAAACTAATACCAGGGGTATCCCAGAACAGACTTCCTTATGCAATGTAGAGTGGAATTTTGAGATCATAGAAATGAGGCCTCTGATGTTTGTGGCAGAAAGAACTGTTTTACAGAGGAGGTTGACTTGGTCTGATAAACATAGATGTTAACTTGTTTTCTGCCTCAATTTTCCATTTTTCTTATGCCCCATTTGGACAGTTAGCCAATTCTTCCTCCTTCATCTAGGGCAGGGCTATGGTAGAAGGATTTGTATTTAAACATATTTGCCTAGCAAAGGCAGGACCCAAGGGAAATAGCAATAAAAAGGAAGTGAGGATATAAGTTTTTGATAAGATTCCTCCAGATTGGGAAGGAGAGCATAAGTCAATGGATGGGATTCTTAGAAGCAGTACTTGCATCCTGATAATGCTGTTGGGGTAGAAGTAGAAAATCTCTAGACACAAATGCACACAAGGTGAGTGTAGTCAGAGAGAACTATAGCCTCACAGATAACAGCAAATTTGAGTAAATCTCACCATTGTAGAATCTGATGTTCCAGACCATCACCAGGGATGTGCTTTCTGCCTGGAAAGCTCCTACCTGCTTGCCCACTCACAGACTACTCTCAAAGCAAAATTGTATCATGCAAAGTGAAACCGGCAAGGAAGGCTATTTCAATGAAGGAAAAAGACCAGAACTAAGTCTGAACTCAATTCCACTGAAAAAAAGGCAGTTTTTGTTGTGTGTCTGTGTGTGTTTGCGCATGTGCTAAGGTATTGGGAATCAAATCCAGGGGCACTCAACAACTAAACTACATCCCAAGTCCTTTTTATTTATTTAGTTTTTATTTTAAATTGCCCAGGCTGGCCTAGAACTTGAGATCCTTGGCTGGAGGGTTTTAAGAACAGAAATGGGCTAATAGAATCGTACTGGAGGATGTTAGGGAGGAAGTTAATGGATAGGATATGTCCAGCACATTGCATTAGTCCTGAATTTGCAAAAGTTCTTCTCTGTGATTAGTCCATCTGGGTTTGCTAATTGGTGTCCATGGAAGTTAGGTTGCTACCTGCTTCCACAGATATTGGGAGATGGGGCACTGTTTGGTTATGGTTACATTTCAAAGGGATGGCTCCAAGGTACTTGACAAAGAAAGTCCTGAGCTGTGAAACTGGCAAGGGACATTTAAAAAGATACACATCTCAAAGAGTGCAGAGAAAGAATTTGCTATTCTATTTTTTCAAGTTAGTGTCCTACGAAAGGGAAGTCAAGAAACTTAAATCAGAAAGAAGACTGCCTAAAATTTAGTTAAGCTGAGTGGAACATGAAAGCCATCTTGATCAGTATCTATCTTGAAATTCTATATTTCGTCACAGAAAATGGGACACAATTTCTGATCCTCTAATTTTCCTCTCTGACCATTTTTTTTTCTCCAAGATCTATAGAAATTCTGATTCTTGTTTGTATATTCATTACCAATGTATGCAAATAAACTGAAAGCATTATATGTTTAAGATATTTGAGGCAAAGACAATGTCTTTTTCTATCATTTAGAACAATGATGATCACATGGATGAGAATACATATTTGTTAGACTGAACTAAATCTTAGCAACTCACACTGTGATTTTGACTACTCTCACTGATTCAACCTTTCCATCAAACTGCTAATTGCGTCAATCACTCATACTTTTCCTCTACCCATCCACTACATATAACTTGTTTTTCTGTTTATTTTACTTTAAAAAATTTGAATAGTTTTCATTTGTCCTTAATTTAAGTGACCAAAATTCTCATGTGACACATTCTTACTCCATTTCAACCTAGTTCAGAGACTGAACAATTTTGACCAACTTCTCCCAGTTTTGCCAGCAACTTTTCTACTTTCTCTTTTAGAAACACTCAGGAATGGCAAAGGACGAAAAAGAATTTTCCTGGGTGCTTTGATGGTAGCTGCTCAGAAAGGAATTTGAGTAACTGTTCATCCAATAAAAGGCTGCTATCCTTCAGACAGTTCCAACATGATTCTAAATCAGCAAAGCCTTTGTCTCTGTTAAGGGAAGCTTTGAAAACAGTTTGCAGTGATCTCAAATTCCCTCTTAAAATGGCTCTATTAGAGAAAAGAATCTCTTGGTTTAAGGTATTCTGAGTGTTTGTTTTGATTAAACTCATCAAGCAATTTCTACTTAACTCTTAGTAGTAATCCTATTTAGCCATCCAGATGGTTGAAAATAGCATGCCATCATCTTTTTCCTTATTTTTTTGTTGACGAGACACAGGCTTACCATTACTTTGAATTTTAATTGGTGTGTGCACGTGTGACACACACGTACAAACACACACCACATAAAATGTACAGTATAGGGTAGTTGTTGTTGTTTGATATTAACCCTGAGATTAATTTAGACATGTATGGACTAGCAGTTATTCATAGTGGTCACCGGAGTAGCATAATAGTTTACTGTATGTATCCTACTCAGATAAAAGAGTTAATATGCTTCTAAAAAGTCTTTGTGACCAATTCCAGGAAAGCCAATTAAGTTCTGACCCCCAGATGACAAGGAAATAACATCATGTCCATGACTATGATAAAGTGCTCCCAAATCCATTTTACTCTGACTAGAACACAATAATTATTTCTAAGTACAAAAAGGGTGGGTTTTTCAAGATAGACCATAGTTCTTGAAATATGAGCCACCGTTTTGCAAATGTCTCTCCTCTACATCCTTCTTTTCTTCCCCAGCCTCATTTCTCTCAACTGGAGTGTATTTTTAATATAATTATCTGATTTGTTCCCTTGGGGATTGATGTAATATGTATGCTAGGTTTAAAATCAGTTGCATGAGAAAAATACATGAGACGACGGACTTTCAAGGGAAGAATATGTAAGATTTCTTCTAGCACCTTCAAGCTGAATCTGATCAGAGTCTAGTTCATGAGAGGCTTGTTGTTTGTATTGATTTTAAACACATTTCCTCCTAAATATCTTTGGTATGTGGAAAAGAGAAAAATAGTAAACATTTAAATTCTAAAATATCCTCTGTTCTTTTGCAGCTAACATCTTATTAATTTGGTGTGACATTGGGTTCCCATGCCAGGAAAGCATTGCCACTAATACACTCTGCTAAGTCGGGCTCATGGTGTTTCATCTTTGGGTGTCCTTCAAGTTCAAGATTTTTGTTTATGTATAGAAAGGTTTGGAATGATGTCATTAATAAATTATATCTTTAGTTCCCTCATGAAAAAGGTCAAGTCTCTACAAGGCCATTGAATCAATTGATTGAATTAGCTTTGAATGAATTCAGTTCAGTTCAGATAGCTCAAACTGCCATGGTTAACCATTTCACACTCTGGGTATATTTGCAGTAATGAAGAAAAGAATAGGCTAATAAAGGTAATTGTCATGCTCCAGTTTTTCTCAAGGAGAAAGTTAAAAACATGCACATGGAAATCATTGAGTAAAGAAAACAAAGCTTAATTCATTTATTATCTGTCACAAAAGAATTCTCGCAATAAAAATATCTTCCATGAAAATGAGGTCTTTACAGATCAGAGCTAGGCTGCCTAAGAGATGTCAATTTTCTTTAAATCTGGTTGTAAACAGATACATGAGCAAATTCCTCCTTTAATTAACTGTTCTAGCTTGGAAAGTTATTTCAGATCATTTGACTTCCATGTTCATCAGTACCTTCCTCTGTAAAGTGGGGATAAAACCCACCTATCTCTTAAGATTGGTGTGAGAATTAAGTAAGATATTAGATAAGGCACTTAAGAAAAATGGTTTGCGCATATTAAATTCTCAGCAAATACTAGCCATTAATCATTAAGTAAGGGAGGAAAGGGCAGAATAAGTGGATGAAATGTCACCAAATAAAGAACTATGGGAATCAGGAGACCAAGAAAGTTTCAAGTATCCTTTAACTCTCAAGTTGGCTGCAGACAACGACATTTTCATTTCATTCTCCAAACGTTTTATTTCCCTTCCTCTTCTTTAAGACATCTACAACAGGGTATGAGCATAAGGGAATAGCACATATGCAGAAAAATAAAAGAAGGTTAATATAGCCATACTAGAGGATAGGAGCAAGGAAAGAAGCTAGAGGAGAGGGAAGAGATCCTATTATGAAAGACCTGTGAATTCTACTGAGGAGGTGAATTTATAACAAGGGTAAGGGTGAGCCAACAAGGTATAATTTAAGCCAGGAGGCACTGGATTGTATTTTTACATTATAAGGAAGACTCAACCAATGGCATGGAGACTGTTTGGATAGGTGTTATGGTTTGGATGTGGTGTCTCCCAAAGGCTCACGTGTAAGACAATGCAAGAAGATTCAGAGGAGAACTGATTAGATTGCAAGAGTCTTAACCTAATCAGTGAATTAATCCCCTCATAGGGATTAACTGAGAGGTAACTGAAGTGGTAGAGTTTGGCTGGAAGAGGTGGGAATTGGGGGTGTGGTCTGGGAGTATCTGCCCAATGGAGTCTCTCTCTGCTTCCTAATCACCATGCGAGCTGCTGCTACACTCTTCTGCCATGATGTTCAGCCTCACCTTGAGCCCCAGGAATGGAGCTTGCTGGCTGTGGATTGATACCTCTGAAACTGGGAACCTCAAATAAACTTTTCTTCCTAAAATTGTTCTGGACAGATCTTTAAGTCACAGTAGCAAAAAAGCTGACTAAAACAGGAGGCCAGATTTTTTTAAAGAAAGGATTAGAGCCTCTGTGAAATTATGGCAGTGAGACTGGAGAAAGGAGACGCCATGGGATTCTAAGGAGGAAGATTCACCAGGGTGTGATGGTTCATAGGAGCTGGAGAATGAGGGGTAGAGGGAGGCAAGGATTATGCTAAGGTTTCTGACTTGGAAAACTAAGTGAATGATGGATATGACAAGAGGAGTCAGTTGTGGAGAAGATTAAGTTCAGTTTGAGTTATTTGTGCAATATTTTAATGAAGCTGTGAAGCTTTCCAGAGGGCAGCTAGTTTTAAACTCAGTTGAGAGTTCTGAGCTGCAGACATAGAATTGGGAATTATTAGTGTATGAAGATACGCAGGGGTATGTAAGTAATCTTACATGTCATATATTCATCTCCTCCACGAGATTCTTATCAGTGATTTTCTGCCTGTGTTGCATACAGAATTCTGGAAATTCTGGAGTAGTATTCTGTAAGCTCACACATAATCGTTTCTTTTTTTTTTTTTTTTTTTTGGGGGGGTACTGGGGATTGAACACAGGGGCACTTTACCTCAAAGTTTTTTCCTTTTATTAAATTTTGTAATATGGTCTTGCTAGGTTGCTGAGGGTGGCCTTGAACTTGTGATCCTCCTGTCTCAGCCTCCTGAGTAGTTGGGATTACAGGCATGAGCCACTGCATCTAGCCTCACTCCTATTTTAAAAGACAATTTTTATCTTTCATTTTTCAAAGCATTTAGAGAAATTTCCTCTTTAGATTTATCTAAATATCAACTTAATTGGATGATTGCAGACAGATAATGTTTTTGTGGGTCAAGAGCATCATTCAGTCATTTCAGTGAACAGTTGCTGCCAGTTGCCAGCTCACAAGTCAACCCCACTCACAAGCCAAGCTGTAGTAAGGTTTGAGATATGTACAACTCTGTTGTGATTATCTTCTTTCAGCATAAAACTCTCAACTTTGGAGGCAATAAATCTAGTAGCTTCTCTTGAGTTGGTTTTGCAATTGAGCCATTATCACATTTTCCTGTTACCTCCAAACTAAATATTGAGGAAGTTTAGGCATAACTCAGGTGGCAGGCAAAAAATAATAATTCCTATCATTTCTCTTAGAGATTTTCTCTCACTCTGTGTATATAATATAGAGCAAAATGGACAAACATATGATGATTTTGCTTCTCTTTCAAATAGAGTAAAGGCAATGAGTGATATGTTTTGCACAACTTTGCCAAAGTACATCATGTATCAAACCAGAAACACATCTCTTTTTATCTCTCTGTCCTTTTCTCTCTTTCTTTTTTCAGGTCCCTGATATTATATCATTGCACTGGCATTAAAATTGCTTTCAGACTCTCCTGAAACTGAAAGGGGAGAAAGTGAAATCATGTCAGAAGATCAAGGGGGTAAGTATTCCTTGAAATTCTGGAAGCAACCCTTGAAGTCACATTGACAAATAGATACAACACTGGTATGCTTGTGTAACTTGCTACATACAGTGCCTCTTCAATATGTCCACTCAGCTTCTTGGCTTGGGGAACAAGCATATTTCCCATGTGAATGACCTTCAGAAAAAATGCCCATCTACTCTCCTTTGGAGTTTCGCTTATTTTTTTTCTTTTATTCATTTAATTTTGATCCATTGAACACAAATGGAGTACAGCTATTGTTTCTCTGGTTGTATACAAAGTACAGTCACACGCTTGGTTATTTTTTAGGGCAGTTGTCAGGACTGTGGTGCATCCAAGCCCAGCTGTAAACTCTGTGAAGGAGATCTTCAGGAGCCTAACATAGTGCCAGAAACATGCTATATGCTTGAAGAATATCTGCAGAATAAATCATCCAATGATTGAATAAAGGAGCACAATGCCATCCCTACCAAGTTTCCCTTGAATGACTTCCCCCATTTTTCCTTTTTTTTTTTTTTTTGGAGTGTATGTACATGTGTGTGCTTTATCCTCATTTAAATTATCTTAAGGGCTGAGATTGTGGCTCAATGGTAGAGCGCTTGCCTAGCACATATGAGGCACTGGGTTGGATCCTCAGCACCACATTAAAAAAAATGAAAGAAAAATATTGTTTCCATCTATGACTAAAATATGAAAATAAATAACAATCTAAAGTATTTATTGAAAAGGGGTAGTGATCACTTTCACCTACTAAAACAAATAGATTCCCAGTCATGAGTTCTACCTTGCATCTTTGGTAAATTTCCACTTATTCATTCATTATGTAACTTGTCTGATGCATCTCTACAATGCCATGCCAAGTACCAGATGCCAAGAACACAGAAATGAAGGAAACAAGGTCTCTCCCTCCGAAGACATTAACACTGCTGGTGTTATGGAATGGGAGAACTGCAGAGCCAGGAGATATTCCAACCAATTTAGCAAATATATTAATAGAAAATTCTGGCCATTACTGAGCCCTGTGATGCTACTTGAAGGGCTCAAGGAAGGCCATTTCACTCCAAAATGTCTGTGCCATAGGTGTGAAAAAATACATATACACATCACAGGATTTCTCTTTTACTTATTTCCCCCTCTTTGACTTTTACATTGCTTTCTCCTAAAATGTAAGTGTCCTTGAGTGAATGGCAAAAACTCTCTTGTTCTTTTTTTATTATAAGTATTAACTCATATTAATTTCCAGAGTAAATGGGTTTCACTGTAACATGTACGTGAACACAGTGTGCTTCAATCGTATCCATCCTCCCATCTTCCCCTCCTCTCTTTTCCCCCTCTCCTCGGTCCTCTTCCCTTGTAGTTCTTCTACTTTCAAATCTTTTTTTTTTTTTTTTCAGTTTCCACATCTGAGAGAAAACTTGCAATCAAACTCCTTTATTCTTGACTGCGTATGGATTTTTAAAACAGATCTCTTTCCTCCAGAAGGACATGATAACAATTTTAGGATTATTCTGGTGTCATCAAATGACCAAAAGGGATTATATAAATTGGAATATCTCCCTCTCGTGTAAGCACTTACTAGTACAGTTCTTTGCCTAGTTCCCCGCATAAACACATAAGCTACTAATGACTTTTCCTCATTTTTTAAATAGAAAAAGAGCATGAGATGGTCTTATGGCAGGAAAACAGAAGAAAGACATCAATAGGGCTAGTGACTTAGGTTATTTATTAGGTTTTGACATATTCTAAATAAAGAAGTTCAGTCTTCCCAAATGCAAACAAGTCCTCAGCTTTAGAACACATGGGATGTTTGCAGTTAAGTGGTTGGGCTAGCATGTGTTTCACTCTCAGTCAATAATATATGGTGTTGGAGTTTGTAGGCTGTCTCCTCTGGATTATAATGAATCTGAAATTAGACTAACCTAAACTGACTTGAGTTCATCATACAAATATTAA
This sequence comes from Glaucomys volans, assembly GCA_020662805.1. Classification (NCBI taxonomy): domain Eukaryota; kingdom Metazoa; phylum Chordata; class Mammalia; order Rodentia; family Sciuridae; genus Glaucomys; species Glaucomys volans. Next base: position 27,255 of record JAJEJO010002645.1, read on the forward strand.
TCCCCTGCTCAAAAAAAAAACAAAAATCCCAGAAAAAAGCTGTGCATCATCACGGAGATGTGTGCCTCTAGTCTTAGGTATCTGGGAGGGTGAGGCAGGAGGATCACTTAAAGCCAGGATTTGCAGGCCAGCCTAGGCAACAAGTGAGACCCTATCTCAAAAAGAAAGGAAAGGAAAGGAAAGGAAAGGAAAGGAAAGGAAAGGAAAGGAAAGGAAAGGAAAGGAAAGGAAAGGAAAGGAAAGGAAAGGAAAGGAAAGAAGAGAAAAATGAGTCCTAGAATTTTAGTTTAGAAGCTAAAATGCCTTTTTCATCTCTTGTCTCAAGAATATCAAATGTAAGGCTTCTTTTCTTCCTTTTCTCATTCTTCTTCTCTCCTGATTTAACCTGAAATTTCAGCCCAAATTCCTGAAATCAGCAACAAAAGTTTTATGTTTAGTGAGTCATGACTTTATTTCTGTCTTTGTAAAAATTGTTCATATTTAAGAAGCAAAACATGATGCACTGATATAGGTACAGTGAAATGATAATTATAGTCAAGCAAATTAACATATCCACCTCCTAACGTGTGTATGTGTGTTAAGAGCACCTGATATCTACTCTCTTAGCAAATTTCTAGTGTAGAATACACTATTGTTAACTATAGTTCTCATTAGATACTAGGTTTAATCATCCTGTATAATAGCAACTTAGCACCCTTTGACCTCCATCTCCCCCAATCTCCCCTCTCCTGACAACCACCTTTCTACTCCCTGTTTCTATGTATTTGACTTGTTTAAGATTTTATGTGAGATCATATATTATTTTTCTTCCTGTGTCTGGCTTATTTTATCTACCATAAAGTCATACATTTGTTAAATTTGTACTTTTCATTTAGAAATGATTCTGACTTTGACATGAAAAATGAAATTCATGGTATTGGGATAGAGAATTAGCATGTAAGATTAGTACACTAGACTACACCACGCCTAATGTTTATCAAACCGTGGCATAGTTTACATACCTGCATGCATCAAAGAAATCTCTGTGACCTGAGGATACTTTTTCTTGTCCCCAAAACGGGGTGTTTTGAAAATTTATTTTCAGTCAATGTTCCCAGAAGACCATCTGACCAATCAGAAATTTCCCAAGAACTCAGGAAACATTCTACACTTTAAAGGCTCAGGAAGGACAGCTGTTCAAGAACAGAGGAGAGGAAGTAAGGCACTGACTTCTGGAGACCAGGGCAGCAGATGCCTGTTCTGCCCTAAACTAGCCTTGTGACTTCAGGCCCTGGACTCCTGTCTGTAAGGAAGGTTAACAATGAACCTTTAATGTATACTTCAGTTTTTAAAAACTATTCTTTGAACTCTCGTATTTAAATAAAACAATGTAATTTGGAAAAAATATGATGTGTTATCCACATCAAGATCTGACAAAGCCTATTAAGGAACATTTGAATTGTTAGGATCTTAGAACAGATTTTTTTGATACAAATTCAAATGAGATATGTACTATTTTTCTAACTATATTTCAATTTTTACAGTATATATAAATCTATTATTTTAATATACATGAAAGTTGGCAATGTATTTGCATATTTATTTCATGGTTGATTTATTTAGAATTACAATTGTTTCATTTATTTACATATCTATGTTACTTTATTACTCTGAGGTTTTCAGTATTATGAGATTACGAAAAAAGTTAGAGAAAAATGGAAAGATGAAATAAAAACTTATGAATATACATGAAGTTGAATCAAAACTTTCCATCATATCTTTTATGATTATTTATTATTATATGCAAAACAAATTGGAAAAAATATATTAAACATTCTTTTCTTTCTTAAGTAGAATACTTAATAATGCTAAAATAGTGCATTAGAGGGTAAAAATATATTTTCCTGAAGAATTTACATAAGTGCATGCATTCTCAAATAACTAATAAATAATGCAATGATGTGAAAGACTGATTTGCTGCTGCTTCTTCCTTTTTATTTATTTATTTTTGTGTGTGTGTGTGGTACTAGGGATTGAACCCAGAGGTACTTTACAACTGACTTACATACCAGTCTTTTATTTTTATTTTTTTATTTTGAGACAGGGTCTCATTAAGTTGCTGAGGCTAGCCTTGAACTTGCAATCCTCCTGACTCAGCCTCTAAAACAGTGGGATTACAGGTGAGCATCACCATGCCCACACTGATTTGCTTCTTTTGTCTTGACTTTGGGGAATGAGCATACAATTCTCAGTTTTTCAAATTTTATGCATTTGCTATAATTGATTTGTCTTTTCTCTTATGAAGAAGCTTTCTTTTGCCAACCAAAGACCAGCCTCCTGGACTTCTTTTTCTTGTGGACACAGTACTCAGATGAGACAGAGTTAAACCTACCTGCAGAACACATGTTGACAGTGATTTAATCAAGATTTTCTGCATAATGAGGCTAATTTTCTCAAAGTTTCATAATGAAATTTTCCTGTGCTCTTCTATCCTCTTCATACCCTCTCTAGACCAGATTCATGAGAAGAAAATTATTCTATAATTCTCCACAGCACATCTTTTCATTGAAGAGAAAAGATTTCATTGAAGCATTTACTAGAGACAGCATGGAAGCAGGAGGATGTAACTTTTTTTTTCAGGCCAGTCTTGCCAATGACCTTAGGCCAGTTCCATCACATCTTGATTTCCACAAGAGTTGAATTAAATAGTTAATGAAGCACCTTATGACTTATCCTATGACATTGTTTGACTCATTTAAAAATGAGTTTGTCCCCTTTAAAAAAAATTGTTTGTCCCCTTTAAAAAAAATCCTTTTTGGTTTTCGACATAATTTTCAAAAATGATCATACAGTAATTTTTTCTTTTAAGTGGAATTCTATGAGATGTAACACACGAATAGATTCTAGTAGCCCCCACAACAACCAGGAAATTGAATTGTTCTATCGTTCAAAAATACCTCCTCAGATTATCCCTTTATAGTCACACTTCCTGAAATCCAATGATCTGACTTCTATCTTTAGTTATTTTGGGGGGGTGGAAATCATACAATATGTAGTCCTTTGAGGTCAACTTCTCTCATTCAGCATAAAGCTTTTAAAATTTATTCAAGTTGTTTAGTGTATCAATAGTTTTCCTTTTTACCACTTGATAGTATTCCTTTATGTGGATATACCACAATTTTGCTCATCTACGCAATTACTCAAGGATAGTAAGTGATTTTCAGTTAAAGATACTGTGAATGTGTGTCCAATCTTTTGTGTGAATAAAAGTTTCCATTATTCTATAGTAGATGCCCAGGAGTAGATGTGCTGGGCCAGATGGTAAGGGCTTGTTTAAATTTATATAAAACTGTAAACCATTTTCCAGAGTGGCTATACCACTTTGCATTTCCATCAAAAATGTATAAGATCTCAAAATCTTCAACATTGGATATCGTTAATTTTTTTTTTAAACTTCAGCCATTCCACTAGTGTGGAGAGATAGCTAGTTGAGGATCTATTTGAGTTTATATAATGGCTGATGATGTTGAACATCTTTTTATGTGTTGACTTTTTATAGTTTTTTACGTGTATTGGATAGGTAACTTGCAAATGTTTTCTCCAAGTCTATAGATTGTCTATTATCTTGGCAGTATCTTAAGTTAGAGCAAAATTTTTAATTTGACTAGGTCCAATTTGTCCATTATTTTTCTTTACATATCTTATTTTGGTGTTATTTCGAAGAACTCTTCACCTGACACTAGGCTATAAACATTTTCTCTAAGAAAATAATGTTAAAGAAAAAAATGCTACATGCCCAAGGCATTCCTCCCAGCACTATTGATAAATGTGAAAACAGGAAATAATCTCAGGTTGCCATCATAGAGAAATATGTACTTAAATTATGACAGTATCACCCATTGACTATTAAAAATATTTAAGCATATAATAGTATAAGAGAACAACTATGATTTTTGTTAAAGTTAAATTATATGTGCTATATGTCCATAATCATAGAAAAAATACTGCTTATAGAATAGAAAAGATGGAAATTTGATACAAATGTTAACAAAGTACACTACATCGATTCTGGGTAATTCAGTTCTTTCTACTTTTCTATATTTCCCTAATATAAATATTTTTGTGAAATAAACTCAAACATAAATTTTTAGTTTTAAAAAAACATTCTTGGTAGTTTGTCTGTGGTGTGAGACCAAGATTTATATTGAATTTTCCTGATCTATCCTGCCAAACTGGCAGGTCAACTGGCTGGGGATAGAAATCTGAAGAGGAAGGTCCCCCTGCCTGCTAGAGTGGAGCTGCTCCAGAATTGGGGTTGGGTGTGATACAAGGGTGGAAGCAGGAGGATACTTGATAACACACAGGGACACTACCATAGCCTATACTCTTGTAGACTCTTCCCATTTCTCCCTTCTATCCACTGCCTCAATTTACTATAGTTAAGCGTTCTGGAAGCAGACTTGATTTTTGCAAAGAAAGGATCATGTTTATATGATTATTATTGAGGACTCCCAGGGTATCACAAATTGTGTCCTATGACACCAAGACTAATGTACAGTCTCTATCCTGTGGACCCTCACACTGTAATGATTTCATCCGCCATCCTTGTGGATAAGCCACTTATCACTACAGCAGCTAAATAAGCCCTTCTCTGCTGGAGATGGACTGAGTTTCAAAAATTACCTTTCACTCAGTATCTCCCAAAATAGTCATTTGGTTTGTCTTTCTTGGTCTCCTAGCCTGAGCTGTAAAATTGTCTTATGCTTTGTTTCTTGAACATAGCTGCTACATTTCACAGCAGGGCAGTGCTGGCTCCAGAGAGACAGGAAATCATCACAGAGTTCCCTAGGAAGACAAGTAAAATCCTCATCTTGGATAAGGAGCAGAACCAACATGTTTTATGGACCCATTTATCCTGATTTCCCTACTGTACCTGGCAATCTAAGCCAACTAAAAAGCCTCCCATCCATCTCATCTGATAAAGTTAATTTGCTCTGTTAATCTTAAAATTTTTAGGCATCACTTGAATATTTCACCTAGGAAATGCATGCCCTGTTTTCAGTGTCTGAAAGGAAACAAACCATGACGTCACAGAATTGCTGTTTAATGCCAACAGACATTGTCATGATGGATGATAAGGGCAAGTCACTAGTGATGTGCCTTCCAAGTCACTAGTGATGTGCCTTCCCACTGGCAGGAGAATGCTCTGAACTGACCTATTGCTGCCTATACCTTGGTCACCTTTGACCTGGGAGTTGAGCTATGCTAATAAGAAAGGGAGTGGTTCATTAGCTTTCTTTTGCATCTATGCTTGTTTGGAAAACATTTCCTGCCTTGCAGATTACATGATAATTATACTTAAGGGCTGCCAAGGAACTTCATGAATAATTATCATATGATTTGCAGGTTTTTAGACCTCATGGTAACACTGGTGCTGGGAGGCCTTCTTTAGTCATTCACAGTAATTACCCTTTTCCAAAGTGCTTTCTCACAATCTTAGATTGTTTCTTGAGTCTGGTGAGAAGCCAAAAGGGCTAAAAGAGAGTTCAAAGGGGGCTTAGTGATCTGGAGGATATGAAGCTCCACCTTGGTCCTGGAAGGCCATCCAAATCAAAGTCTTTCACTGGGGCCACATGAAAGCTGAGCTTTAATAAAAAGTAATACCTGCTTAGGGACCTTTTTGCAATAGACACCAAAGTGCCTACTCCCTTATTCTTCATAGGAACCTTGAAACATGATTAAAGTTGCCAATGCCTCTGATCACAGAACCAGTCATTTTTATCACTTAGTGAAATTGCTTGTAATAGCGTTTCTAACCATGACGACCGACCAAAGTGCTAAACCCACTGAGAAGTTTGTCCTCTCAGCAGGAAACTTTCCTCCTTTGACCTTGTAGACACCAATCTTCTCTGGCTCTCACCCTATTCTCTTTAACTTCTTTGTCAGTTCCTTTTACATTGCACCTGATTCTATGTATGACACAGAGTATGTATTCATTATTTATAATGAAATCAGGGGTAATTCAATACTGTCTCAGCAAAGCACGAAATGTGCATGCATCAATGGTTAAGAAGGGTTTGTGCAGTGTGAGAGAATGATGTCCCATTATTTATCATCTGACACCTATTTAGCACCTTTTATGTGTCAGAAAACAGAATGGATACTGGGATCACAACCAGAAACAACATTGACAGAAACATAATTTCTGTCCTTGGGGAACCTGGTCTAGTGAGAGATGCTCATAAGCCAATGACAATGGAAGCATCAAAATGTATAAACTCTGTGCTTGGAAGGTGAGTGCAGTTTTGGGATGAGACCTGAAGGATGATGAAGATTTGGAGATTGAGAGGAAGCATGGTGCAGGTGTGGGAGAGAGCCTGGAGGGAAAGGTGATTGAGAACAGTTCAAGTGCTTCTCAGAAATGAAGGGTGATGGCAAGGGAAGAGGGAAGTAAGGGACAGACTCTTCAGGGTCTTGCATATTTAGGAGGATTCAAGGGAGTGTCCAGGTAGGTGCAAATAGTTTGCTCTCAGGACACTCATTTTGCCTGATTGAGGAACTCTAGGGCTACCCATGTGTAAGAAACACACTTTTACAGAAGAATGTAATAGAATGGAGAAATCCAATTGCTCAATTGTAACGAGGAGAGAGGAGAGGTCATTTCTGGATGAAACCTGATGACAGGCTTTATAAGCAACATAAATCTTCCCAGGGAGACCTTGTGTAAGGCAACTGACTGCCCCTTCCCTTGAAAGGTAACTAATGCCAATCCCACAAGAGGGCGCCCTAAGAGAAGAAAGTCCTGGCTCCTTCATTCATGTCCTGGGTGCCTGACTCACCAGCTCCCTGAGAGTAAACCAAACACAAAAACAACCCCTATGGTGAAAGTAGGCAACACTGGCCCAGTTAAATGCCAAGGGAGCTGAATCACAGGTGCTCCTGTGATTTCACAAGCAAAAGAGTTCTCTATAACAGTGATCGATTTTCTCAAAAATCAAATCATTCTTTAGGGGCATCGCACTATTTACAATGGCTTTGATTAATTTTAACTTACTGTGTAAGCAGTGTGCTGCTTGCCTTTGGCCTGTAGAAAGATTCAAGGTGAACCTTTTTGCTTCTTTCATCTCATACCATACACACCACCACCAGTCACCATCAGATCAACTACAAGACCAAGAGAACATGTCTTATTTTAGGTGAAATACTAGTTGATAGGCATCCCTAAAAATATGCCTTAAAGTCACTTGGTTTCTTAGTGATATTATCTTGGAATTTCAGCCCATTTCCTCAGGAAGTGCTATTAGCAGTACAGGATGCAGAATTTAGTCTAATGAGCAGACAACAATGTGAGTGTTTTAAGCCCAAGCTGTGTCTTGGATGATTGTTTGAATAAAAAGAACAAATGTATCTTAATTTTTCCTTGCCTTGGGGCCTCTTGTTGGAAAGGTGCTGCTCAGTACCCCACTGATGTTCACATAGTGATATATGGTAAGTAATGGGCATTATCTGACATATTATCTGCCACTCACTTACTCAGCCCTTTCCAAGGCTCTAGGAGGGTCCTAGCAATTACATATTGTAGTACTGGATTTCTGAAAATAATTCAGAATTATTAAACCCCCCTCAAAGTCTATAAGCTTCAGGTTGTTCCCACAAAATCTTGATTCCCCAGATGTTATTTATATGAAGATATCCCTAGGTCCATGCTTTCAACAGCAGAACACCTGTCAGTTCCTGCTAATTGAACATGTCTAATACAATAGCAATTGTTTCAAATTATACGCATTTCCACTAGCTTCTCTCTCCTGGTTTTTCTTTAAGGGACCATTGTATTAAAGAGAAGGAAGGAAATGACTATGAAAAGGAAATTATGCCAAAGTAATTTTAAAGTGTATTTTTCAGATTACAAAACTTTTTCCCAAAGCAAGGATTTCAGGCTAGGCTAAGGACAGTGTGGATTGAAGCATAAATCATTTAAGTTGAATTCCTTCTCTGCCCTGCTTCTACCCTCCTGCATACAGATTATTCTTTGAGCTTTCACGAGTTTTCCCAGTGTCCTCTTTGCATTCCCAAGCTCACTTAATTCATGATCTGTCTTTCTGTTTCCTTTCTCCCTCAGCCCCCAGGGGCATGCGTGCCTACTTTCTGCTTTAACGGCTTCTTCATTTCCATCTTCAGCACGTGAGAGGCTCTGTGCTGGATGCAGTTATATTACCCCTATTTTCCTGGAGCCGTTCCCATCACTGCCTGTCTCCAATACCTCCCTTCCACATTATTTTACTCTGTCAACCCCCTCAGGTTTATGGCCCAGCAAAGCTAATGGGTATGGTGCACTTAGCATGCTTTTTATCCATCCCCACAAAGAGAAATCATTTACAATGGCATCAAGCTTTTGCAATGAGAAAACAGAAAAGAAATTCTGTGTTTTGTGTTCTCAAGCTCATAGAGGCATAGGCTGACTTACTATGGAACTTACAGCTTCAGGCAGAGAGAGAAAAAAATTCAGGGCACTCCTAGAATATGGAATGTACACATGTCCGCACACATTTAAACACATATTGTTTGCCAAGTAATGCATTTGCCCTTGGTGCAAGCCCCAGTTTCAACCTCTTTCCACATGGTAGATATATGCTTGTAAAGGAGACCCTTTTTTTCTTTGACATTCAGTTAAGCTTAAAGCAAAACAACCATCTGTACTGCTTTTGATACAGTGGATTGCTGAAAGCTGTTCCCTGTCAGACCTTTTCTTTCAGCCTTGGCGAGGAGACACATACACATGTGACATTTTGTCATCCACATACGAAACACACAGATTTCAACAGTCATAGGTCCTCTATGAAACCATCAGACTAAATATTAATTCTTCCCAGTGGCTGTTTTTCCTTCTATTGCCATAGCAAGAAGGAAGGCATTAAACTTCACTTTCAGGTGTTGTGCTTTTTGTGTATGCAGAGTTTTTTGTTTTGTTTTGTTTTTGTTTTGTTTGTGCTGCTGAGTGCACTAAACATTCTTTCTGATCCTCAATTGTGTTCTGTATTTTTCATTAACACTTGCACTTAAGCAGCTCATTCTAATTCTTTCTGTGGTGCCTGTTCTGCAAGAACTATCTGCTGGCAGTTGCCATGCCAACCCCAAATCCTGGGGTCCTGCTGCTAGATCACAAGCTACCATTAGCATATTTTTAATAGCACCTGATTACCCTCCAAAGACCTTCTAGTAGCTGAACTCCATTAGCTCAGAGTGTCATGAGATTTGATTGCATATTTACAGTGCGGATCAGGGAGGGACTATACTGAGCTGCACAGCTAGTCTCCGAGGCTTAGCCTTCCATGAATGCCAGGTTGGTTCCTTGGGTCTCATTCTAAGGGAAAGAACAAGACAATTTTGTGGTCCATGGAGGTATCAATTCTTACTTTCTAGAGTTGATTTATCATAATGTGTAATGCAAGGGTGACCTTCAAACTTGCATAAGACATTTTTACTCTTAAATGAAAAATTGGTAACTCTCCAGTGTTTTAGGGAGCTGGGCAGGGGACATGTTGCCATCTTGCTCTTAGACTTAAGCCAAACCGAATGGAAGAAGCAATACTGATCATTTTCTCTTCAAAAAGTGGCTAGAGAAACAGTGAAGTAGAATAATTGAGACTATTGGGAAGACAGATTTTTTTCTTCTACTGGTGCACTATAATTATATATTATAGTGAGATTCATAAACCATATTAGTGCATGCACATATTGTTCGATCAATCTCATTCTCCTTTACCTTCTCTTTCACTCTCTTCCTGTCTCCTCTGATCCACATGCTTTACTACTGATGTCCTGTCTATTGTGATAATGATTGTTATTTTAATTAGTGCATTATAATTATATATAAAGCAAGATTCATTGTGGTATATTCATACATGGACAGCATAATTTAGGAGATTTTGTTCCCCAGGACTTCCCCATACCCCTCTCTTCCTCCTTCCTTTTCAGTCTCCTTCTTCTACTCTTGTTGGTCTCCCTTCCGTTTTCATGAATACCCCTTTTCTTTACTCTTTCTTTCTCTCCTCTATCTAGCTTCCACATATGACAGAAAACATTCAACCCTTTACTTTTTGAGTCTGGCTTATTTCACTTAGCCTGATATTGTACAGTCCCATCCATTTACTAGAAAATGACATAATGACATAATGTCATTCTTCTTTGTGGTTCAATGTGTGTGTGTATGTGTGTGTGTGTGTGTGTGTATGTGTGTGTGTGTACATTTTCTCTGTTCATTCATCTGTTGATGAACATCTAGGCCAATTCCCTAGCTTGGACTATGAATTGTGCTGCTATAAACATTAGTATGCATGTATCACTGTAGTGTGCTGATTTCAGTTCTTGTGGATAAATACCAAGAAGTAGAATAGCTGGGTTTTGTGGTGGTTCCATTCTTAGTCTTTTGAGGAATCTCCATATTCCTTTCCAAAGTGGTTGTATGAGTTTACAGTCCCACCAATGTAGAAAGTATACCTTTCTCCCACATCTTCACCAGCAATTTTGTTGTTTCTTGATCCTTTTCATTCTAACTGGACTGACATGAAATCTGTGTAATTTTGTTTTGCATTTTCCTGATAGCTAAAGATGTTCAACATTTTTCGTATATTTATTAACAATTTGTGTTACTTTTTTGGAAAAATGTCCATTTAGAACATTATGTCCATTTACTTATTGGGCTATTTGTCTTTCTTGTGTTAAGATTTTTGAATTCTTTAAATATTCTGGATATTTATCCCCCGTTGAAAAATTAGCAGGCAAAGATTTTCTTCCACTCTGAAGGCTCTCTCTTTACACTTTGTTTCCTTTTCTGTGCAGAAGCTTTCTAATGTGATGGCATCCCACTCACTGATTCTTGGTTTTAGTTCTTGAACTTTAGGGATCTTATTAAGAAAGTCAATGCCTGTGACAATATGTTGAAGTGTTGAACTTATGATTTTTTCTAGCAGTTGAAAAGTTCCTAGGATAATTCCTATGTCTTTGATCCATTTTGAGTTAACTTTTGTACAGAATGAGAGACGTGGATCTGGCTCCATTCTTCTGCATACCAATATCCAGTTTTCCCAACACCATTAGTCAAAAAGCTATTGTTTTTCTAACACATGTTCTTGGCACCTTTGTAAAGGATGCCTGTATCTCTGTGGACTTGTCTCTGTGTCTTTTATTCTATTTCACTGGTCTTCATAAAACAGATTATTTCAAAGTAAATAGTTAAGACCTTTTGAAATTAAATTGCTTCTGTGAAGATCTGCTGGCACTTAGCAATGAATGTGCTAGGTAGAAGAATTTTGAGACTGCAAGTGAAGACAAGAGAAAGTTTAAAGTTGCTACTAGAATTTGAATAAAGCATAATTAAACTATGGTTAAAAACAATTTAAGGAAGAGGAATCTTGCAAATTCACATGCTTGTGTGGATAAGACAGATAACAAATGAATGAAGTGAGGTAATTGGAAGATGATGGAAGGCAATGAACACTCAGCATCAATAGTGAAAACATGAGTGACACAGGAGCTATCAATCTAGGGAGTGCCAACACCAGTGCTGTCAGATTTCAGATAGTTGAGAAAAGTTAGAAATGCATATTTTTGGTGAAATTTCCCAATTTCGAAACATGGGGCATCTAATAATTTGAGTATTGACTAAGATCTGGGGAGGTAGCTCAGTGGTAGAGTGACTGCCTAGCATAAGCAAGGCCCTGAGTTCAATCCCCAGTTCTGCAAAACAATAACAAAAGAAAAACAGAAAAAATGGGTAGCTCAATGTGCAGGTCTCTGTATAGGGAAACAAACAAACAACAAACAAACAAACAAAAAACCACTTTCTCTGTTGAATATGGCTCCTGAGTTGCCTGTTTGCACTTGTTTTAAAACTGTATTTTTGTTTGCTATTAAACTTTTTATTCCCCAAGTGTATGGTCCAGTGGTATGAGATGTTTTTACAAGGTTGTGCTATTATCATCATCACCATCTACCTCTCCAAGTCTTTTCACCCTGTAAATCTGAAACTTTCAAAATCAAACAAACAAAAAATCCCAAACTGAAACTCTATACCCATTGCGTTAGCTTTTCATTGCCATAACAAATACCTGAGAATAACAACAAAGAGGAGGAAAGATTTATTTTGACTCATGGTTTCGGAGATTTCAGTCCATGGTTGGCTGGCTCCATTGCTCTGGCTCTGAGGTGAGGCAGAACATCATAGTGAAAGGATATGATGGAGGAAAGCTGCTCAGTTTATGGCAGCCAGGAAACAGAGAGAAAGAGAAAGTGGAAGGGACTGGAGACAAGAAGTTCCCTTCCCAGGGCATGCCTCCTACTACTCCAACAATGTCCCACCACCTATATTTTTCACCACCTCCCATTAATCCATTCAGCTAACAGTGGGTTAACTCACTGATGAGTTTAACACTCTCATGATCCAATCGCTTCCCCAAAACCACACCTCTGAACATCACCTTCAACACATTAGTCTTCGGGGAACATTTCAGACCACAACATCCATTAAACAATAATTCCTCATTCCCCCCTTCTCTAACTCCTAGCAACATCCGTTCTCCCTTGTCTTTATGATTTTCACTATTCTAAGTTCCTCAAATAAGTGGGACTGTAAAATATTTGTGTTTACATGACTGGCATATTTCATTCTGCATAATGTCTTCAAGGTCCATCCATATTGTAGCATCTGTCATCTTAATTTTTATGGCTGAATAATATACCATTGTATGCATACATATATGCATGTATATAATTATTATATATGTATTATATAATATCTAATCATTTGCTTATATGTTTACCTGTTGGTGGACACTTTGGTTGCTTCCATGTTTTAACTATTGTGAATAAAACTTCTATGAATGTGGATGTATAAATATCTCTTCAAGAATTCTCCTTTCAATTCTTTTGGATAGAGAACCAAGAAGTAGAATTCTTGGGTCATATGGTAATTCTCTGTAAATTTTTGAGAAACTGACATACTGTTTACCATAGTGGCATTTTGCACTGAGTTGGAACAAGTGTTCCAATTTCTCCACATCCTTGTTTCACACTTGTTATTTTCTGTTGCTTTTCTTGTTTTGTTTTGTTGCAATAGTAATCACCTTAAAGAATGTATGTGGTTTTAATCTACTTCTCCCTAATGATTACTGATTTTGAGTATATTTTCATATGCCCATTGATCATTTGTATATCTTGTTTGAATAAGCATCTGTTCAGGTTTCCACTTTCAAATCAGATTATGTTGTATTTCTATTGAGCTTTAGGTGTTCTCAATATTTGAGAATCCCTAAACAAATGCATGATTTGCAAATAATTTCTTCCATTCAGTAGGTTGCCTCTTAACCCCACTGATGTCTTTTGATGCCCCAAATCTAATTTGTATACTATTTCTTTTGTTGTCTGTGCCTTTGAAGTCAAATCTAAAAAATCATTGCCAAATACAATATCGAGAAATTTTTCATCAGTTTATTTTTAAGAATCTTACAGCTTCAGGTCTTACATTTAGGTCTCTGAAGTATTTTGAGTTAGTTTATTTTTTACAGTTTTATTAATTTATTTTTAATTAACAAATAATAATTGTGTGCAACTTATGGGCACAATGTAATTTTTGATCTATGTATTCATTATAGAAACATTCTATCAACCTAATTAACATATCTATCACCTCACCAACTTATTTTGTGTGTGTGGTTGTGTGTGGTGAAGATGTTAAAAATGTATTCTTTAGGCAATTTTAAAATACACAATGTAACTGGGTGATGACAATTCTGTAATCCAGTGGCTCAGGAGGCTGAGGTAGGACGTTTCCAAGTTCAACGCCAACCTCATCAACTTAGTGAGTCCCTAAGCAACATAGCAGACCCAGTCTCAAAAATAAAAATAAAAAAGAGTTGGGGATGTGGTTCAGTGGTTGAGCACCCCTGGATTCAATTGTTAGTGTCAAAAAACAAGCAAACAGATGAACAAACAAAACCCCACAATGTTGTCAGCCATGGTTACCATAAAGTGCAATGATTCACTAGCATTTATTGCTTTGGGTCTAATTGAAATTCTACATTTTGATCAACATCGCCCCCTTTTTCATCCCTTTCATTCACCCACTATCCCCAGCCTCTGGAACCACCTTCAACTTTAAGTGTTAGGTATGGGTTCAACTTCATCTTTATCATATGGATATCTAGTTTACCAAGGATCATTTATTGAAAAGATTGCCATTTCACTACTGACTAGTCTTGGCATTATTGTTAAAAACCATTTGACCATATGCATGAAGGTTTTTTCCTGTGTTCCCTATTCTATTTCATTGGTCTACTTGTCTTCATGACAGTGACACTTTGTTGCAATTAATATTCTCTGTAGTAAGTATTGAAATCAGGAAAGGTGAGTCATCTAGCTACCCCTACCCACCCCACCAAGGTTGTTTCAGTTATTTTGGGCCTCTTGAGATTCCCTATAAGTTTTAAGGTCAATATTTTAATTTCTGAAAAAAAATACTGGAATATTGATAGGAATTTAAGTGACAGGTAGGAACCATCCATGAAGCCAGCAAATCCAAGGCTTTGGTGTGTATGTGTCAGATGATTTTTTTTTTTATTACTGAGTCAATCTCCTTACTAGTGAGAGGTCTATTCAAATTTTGTTTCCTTATGTTTAGTCTTGGTAGATTTTGCATCTCTGCAAATTTGTCCATTTCATCCAGGAATCCAATTTGTTAGTGTAAAGTTGTTTGAAGTACTGTTTTAACTCTTCTTTCTTTACTAGAATCAGTACCAGCATTTCCATTTTCATTTCTGATTTTGGTAAATTGAGTCATCTCTCTTTTTTTCTTAGTATATCTAGCTGAGTGCTTGTCAATTTTGTCTTTTCAAAGAACTGTTTCTTTGACTTTTCTTTTTTTTCTATTTTCTGTTTATCTCTGAATAATATTGAATATTCCATTCCTTTTGCTAGGTTTGGGTTTAGTTTGTTCTTCTTTAGTTTGTCCCTTAGTAGTAAGGTTAGGTAGTTGTTCTGGGATATTTCTTATTTTTTCATATCTTCATTGGTGCATTATAATTATGTATAATGTTTGGATTTATTGATACTTATTCATTCATGCACACAATAAAACAATATAATTAGACCAATATAATTCTCCAGAATTTATTCTTTCCCTCCTCCTTCCACCCTCCATCCCCCAGTTCCTCTCTTCAGACACTTCTTATTTTTAGTATAAGCATTTATAGCTATAAATCTCCCCATTAGCACTACTTTAATCATTTCTCCTAAGTTTGGTATATTGTCTTTTCATTTTCATTTGTCTCTAAATATATTCTAAATTTCTCATTTTCTTTCTTTGATCCATTGGTTGTTTAATTCCAGTGTGTCATTTAATTCCACAAATTTGTGAATTTTCAGTCTTACTTCTTAACTGATGTTCTAACTTCACCATGCGGTGGGTGGAGAAGATACTTTGTATGATATTTACATTTCAAAGTCTAATTAGACTTAATTTGTGGCATACCATGTAGTCCACCTCAAGAAATGACCGATATGCAGTAGAGAAGAGTGTGTATGGTAATGTTGTGCAGAAGTTCTAGACATACCTCTTAGTCTAGCTGGTTTATTGTGTTGCTTCAGTCTGCTGTTTCCTTACTTGTCTTCTTTTTGATTGCTCTACTTATTACTTAGTGAGGTATTGGAGTCTCTAGCTATTGTTTCCCTCCTCAGTTCTGTCAGTCTCTGCATTACGTATTTTGATGAACTATCATTATATGTATGTGTTTATTTTCGTCATATCTTCCTGCTGTATTGAATCTTTTATTAATAATGTTCTTCATCCCTTGTAATCTTTTTTTAAGTTAAAGTCTATTTTGTCTGATCATAACAAAGCTACCACTGCTCTCCGTCTTTACTACTCGTGTAGAATATCTGTCTTTCACTTTCAGTCTGTTTGAGCCTTTGTCTCTAAAATAAGCCTCTTGTAAACAGTACATATTTAGATCGTGGGATTTTATCATTCTGCCCACCACTGTCCTTTGATTAGAGAGTTGACTAAATTTAGATTTAAAGTGATCACTGATGAGGAGGGACTTACTTCTGTCATTTGTCTACTTGCTTCCTTTATACTTTATAGCTTCTGCGACCCCTGCTTACTTCCTACATTACTATCTTATTTTGTGGTTAGTTGATTTTTTATAGTGAAATGTTTAAATTCCTCTCTCATTTCTTTTGTGTTATAGCTATTTTCTTTGTGGTTACCATGGTGATTACATTTAGCATTCTAAAGTTATAACACTCTAATTTAAATTTATACCAGTTTAACTTCAATAGCATACAAAACTCTGCTTCTTTATAGCTCTATGACTGTCTCTTTTAGTTGTTGATCTCAAAAATTACATCTTTACATATTACAGGCCCAAAAACACACTAGTGACTCTTTCAAATGTATTCATCTAAAAAACTATATAGAAAACAAAATGTGGGGTTACAAGACAAAGTTAACAATTATTATATCTTTTACACTAATAATTGTTTCTGAAATGTGTTAGTCTCTTAAATTATACATTAAACAACAAATGAAATTTTAAATTATTGTTACATTAATACTAGCTTCTATAATTGCCCATATAATTAATAATTTTATTGAAATATTTATTTCTTCATACAGCTTCAAACTACTGCTATTCAGTGTCCTTTCCTTTTTCTGTACAGGTCTCCCTTGGCCATTTCTTGCAGAACCATTTTTGTGGTAATGAATTTCCTCAGGTTTGGTTTTTCTGGGAATGTCTGAACTTCTTCCTCACTTTGGAAGGATTTTCCTGATTGCATTTTTTTTTCTTTCAACATTTTTAATATATTGGTCCCATGTCTTCTGGCTCCCCAAATTTCTGATGAAGCATTTGTTGATTCTCTTGAGGATCCCCTTCATATGATAAATTATTTCTCTCCATTATCTTCAAACTTGTCTCTTTGTCTTTGAAAGTTTTGATTACAAAGTATTTTAGTATGAATCACTTTATATTCCTATTATTTGGAGTTCATTGAGCTTCTTGGTGCTTGTATTCATGTATTTTACCATGTTTGGGAAATTTTCAGCCATTATTTATTAAAGTACCTCTCTACCACTTTCTCCCTCTTCTTCTGGAACTCCCACAAATGCATAAGTTAGCTTGTTTGATGTTATCCCTCAGGTAGCTTATGCTCAATTCACTTTTCTTCAGTATCCTTCTTCCATTTCTCACATTTGATAATTTCCATTGTTCTATTATCAAATTCACTGATTCATTCTTTTACCTGATCAAATCTGCCTTTGAGTCCCTTTAGTGAATTTTTAATTTCAGTTATTACATTATTCAGTCCAAGATTTTCTTTTTAGTATCTTTTTAGATTTTGTATCTTATCAAAATTTCCATTTTGTTCATAAGCCTTTTTTTCACTTTCTGCACATATTCCTTTATCTCCTTGAGCATTATTTTTAGACAACTGTTTTAAAGTCTTTGTTTAGTAAATCTTTCTCAGGAAGAGTTTTGTTAATTTGTCTATCCCTTTAAATGAGCTATAATTTTCCATTTCTTTGTTTTTTAAAATCTGGAATGTTTTTATTAGTTGTACATAGTGGTGGAATTTGTTGTAACATATTCATGCATGAACACCATATGATAATGTAATTTGGCCAATATCACTCCCAGCATTTCACCCCTCTCCCCTCTTCTCAGTCCCTTGTCTCTTTGTTCTATTTTATTGGTCCCCCTTTGCTTTCCAAGAGATTCCCCCCCTTTCTTTTCCTTTTTCCTCTCTAGCTTCCACATGTGAGAGAAAACATATAACCCTTGACCTTCTGAGTTTGGCTTATTTTGTTTAACATAATGTTCTTAAGCTCCATCCATTGTCCTGTAAATGGCAATTTCATTTTTCTTTATAACTGAATAAATCTCCATTGTATGTGTATATATACATATGTGTATATATATACACATATATATACATATCATGTGAGATATACATATATACCTATATATACATATATCACATTTTTTCCATTCATCTGTTGGCATAGACTGATTATTATTAATAATGCTTCTATAAACATGGGTATGTATATCACTATAGTATGATGACTTTAATTCTTTAGGATAAATACTGAGCAGTGGTAAAGCTGTGTCATAAGGTGATTCCACACTTAGTCCTTTGAAGAACCCCCATACTGATCTCTATAATGGGTGTACACTAATTTACAATCCCCCCAACAATGTAAAGTGCTCCTTTTTCTCCACAACCTCTCCAGCATTTATTATTGTTTGTATTCTTGATGACTGCCATTCTGACTAGTCTGAGATGAAATCTCAGTGTAGTTTTGATTTGCATTTCCCTGATTGCTAATGATGTTGAACACTTTTTCATGTATTTTTTGGACATTTATATTTCTTCTTTTGAGAAGTGTCTGTTTAATTCATTTGCTCATTTATTTATTGGGTTATTTGGTGTTTTTTCCCTTTTGGTTTTGTTTTTTGAGCTCTTCATATATTTTGAATATTAATCTTCTGTCAGAAGAGTAGCTAGCAAAGATTGTCTGACATTCTGTAGGTTATCTCTTCACATTCCTAATTGTTTCCTTTTTTTGTGCAACTTTTTAATTTGATGTCATCCTATTTCTTAACTCTTCGCTATTTGCTGAGTGTTATCCATCCTATTGAGAAAGTCATTGTCTTTCCCCATATGTTGGAGTGTTGGTTCTAAATTTCCTTCTAGGAGTTCCATGGTTTCTGGTCGAATTCCTAGGTCTTTGATCCATTTTGAGTTGATTTTTGTGCAAGGTGAGAGATAAGGGTCTAGTATCATTCTTCTACTTATGAATAACCAGTTTTCACAGCACTATTTGTTTAAAAGGTTGGCTTTTCTCCAGTATATTTTTGGAACCTTTGCTAAGGATCAGATGACTATATCTGAGTGGGTTTGTCTCTGTGTCTTCTGTTCTGTTCCATTAGTCTATGTCTCTGTTTTTATGCCAGTACCATATAGTTCTTAATACTATAGATCTGTCTATAGTATAATTTGAAGTCAGGTACCATAATGCCTCCAGCATTGCTTTGTTGGCTTGGAATTGGTTTGATTATTCTGGTCTTTTATTCTTCCAAATGAATTTTAGGACTGTTTTTTCTAGTTCTGGGAAGAATGCCCTTTGTATTTTGATGGGGATTTCTTTAAATCTGTACATTTTTTTAGTAGTATGGCCATTGTAACAATTTTGATTCTGCCTATCCATGAATATGAGAGGTTTTCCCAACTTCTTGTGTCCTCTTGAATGTCTTTCTTCAATGTCCTATAATTTTCATTGTAGAGGTCTTTCACCTGATTGCTGGTATATAGGAAAGCCATTGATTTTTTTTTTATCTTGATTTTGTAACTTTGACTTGTATTTTTTTTGACATTTGAATCCAATATTGTGGGATTGATTTCTCCTTTCCCCAGAATTTGCTAAATTTGGTTGTTATTCTTACTTTATTTTAATTGTTTTAGGCTGCATCTATGCTGAGACTCAATCTGAGGTGTAAATTCAAGGACTTCTCAGGTCTTTTCTGAAACTTTCCCTAGGCACGTTATGATTTTCCTCATGTAGGCAGATTTTTATTATTATTATGGAATTATAGTTTATACATAGTAGTTGGGTTCACTTTGACAAAATTATGCATGCAAAGAATTTGATTTTAATTCCTATCC
Source organism: Glaucomys volans (assembly GCA_020662805.1). NCBI lineage: Eukaryota > Metazoa > Chordata > Mammalia > Rodentia > Sciuridae > Glaucomys > Glaucomys volans. The sequence continues at coordinate 46,953 of JAJEJO010002645.1, forward strand.
CACTTCCTCTTTTCCTCTCCTCCTCCTTCCCCACCTTGATTCTTCTTCCTCTGCTCTACTGGACTTCCTTTCAGTCCTTTATTTATTATTTTTGATTGATACTTTCTACATATCCATAAAGGTGAAATTCCCTTTGGTACATTTATATATGCATATAACATGACTTTGTTAAATTCATTCCCTATTTCCTCCACTTTCCCATCCTTCCTCCTTCCCTCTCATTCTCCACCTTCTATTCCACTGATCTTTCCCATATATTTATGATATCTGATCCCCTCCCCACTGCCTTCTTTCCTTTAATTTGCTCTAGTTTCCATATATGAGAGAAAACATTCAACCTTTTATTTTCTGAGTCTGACTTATTTCACTTCACATATGTTCTCCATTTCCAGCAGCAAATGCCATTATTTCATTCTTCTTTATGGCTGAGCAAAACTCCACTGTGTACAAATACCACATTTTCTTGTTCCATTCATCTATTGATGGGTATCTGGGCTGATTCCATAATTTCACTATTGTAAATTGTGTCTCGATAAACATTGAGATGATTGTGTCACTATAGTATGCTGATTTTAGTTCTTCGGGATAAATATCAAGAAGTGGGATAGTTGGGTCATATCATGGTTCCTTTCCTTGTTTTTTGAGGCATCTACACACTTATGCAGTTGTATTTGAATGTCCTATTCTTAAAGTCTAACTCCCAGAAGGGGAAAGACTAAAAGTGAAGGGGGAAGGACATGAGCCTTTTAAGTTACCTGGGATCACTGCAACTGGAGGGGGAGGCACTTGAACCAATGAAGAGATGTGCAACAACAATGGCTACTCACCTTTCCATCTGGGTCTCTATGATGAGACGCAGCCATCACCCAAGCCTCCTGCTCGATGATACAGGCCTTGAAGAGACTGCAGAGTGATGAAATAATTCTGACAGACTCTGGCAATGCAATTTTTATCTATGGGAGACAGATACTTGGTATTTCCCAATCTCCCATCTTCCCAAAATACTCTTAAGAGGAAGTCATTTATGATCTTTGACCTAAGATGTTATTAAACCATTAAGCCTAACTTACTAATTAGTGAACTACATTTTAATAGAAAGCAACAGTAGATAAGGTTGTATGCTAATCTAAAATCTTTCCATGGGCCTAGGCATTTGCTTCTTATAATCTAACAATCCCTGAAAATTGGAAAGGGCAATGAATAACGTAAGAGTTCAAAGACCAAAAGGAAAAAAATAATGATTGGCTAGAGTGGTCATAGAAGACTTTAAGGAAGAGGTAAGACTTGATCTGTTCTTCAAAGGTTGTTGGATTTGGAAAGAAAAAAAAAAAGATGAGAGGGGGAATTTTTCTGGACAGAAGGCTCAGTAGAATCACAAGTCCAAAGGCAGGAAATTAGAGGCTTTTTTTTTATTGAGCAGACTGAAATTCCACAGAAGCATTGCTGGGGAAAATAAATAAATATTAACACAAAGAAAAACATTACTGCTTACTTATAGTCCTTAACTTCCCATATTAGTGCTGAGAGGCATGAAAAATTGAACCTATCTTGGGAATGCAGACTCAGGTATTTGGATAAGATTGCCTGAAAAGCTGACAGTTTAAAAAGCATTGCTTTAGTGTCCACAGCATTTACTTAAATTATGTTTTTGTGGACACACTTGCCCCTGATTTTCCTCAGAAGACTTTGTGCACATAAACCTATTATATTTCTTCATTTATTTTTATTACTTCTGTATGCTGTCACTGTATTAATGGATCATAACCCTAATTTTGAATTCCATTTGTAAGTTTTGAATCTCAAACAGGAGTTTTGTTTTTATTCCCCAAGGGATCAAAAGTTTATTGCCTATTAAAGTCAAGTGTAAGGGCCTCCTCTGACACTTGCCACCTGTGGTTCCAGAAGGCTTTCTGGTTTTGACATTACTTTGACTGGTCAATAATTAGACTAAACATAATAGTCTAATTATTGACTGAACACTTGGAGCTTTTAAGTATTAAGATTCTGCTTTTCTAACATAACTTGATTACGCATCCGTTTCTAAAGAACTGCTTACTACGTCTTACTTACCACATCTTATTTACTACATCTCCCTCATGATGACAAGGAAAATGCAGAGTTAGTTTCTCCCCAATCACAGCTTCCCTGGAGAAAACCTTGCAGCTGTGATTGGGGATACTGGAAAGGTGCCAACAGGGGTACAGGCCAATCAGGGGGAAGAATGTTAATTAAAGGTCCAGTGAGGCTCAAAAGAATAATAAAGCAAGAATTTGGTGAGGCTGGTGGGGCTGAGCAGGACAGGAGTCAAAGCATCAAAGTAAGGGTCAGAAACAGATGATTGGAAACACAGCCAACTCAGGAAGTGACCCTGGGAAGTCTGAGACAATGTTCTGGCAACATCTTCTGCACATGTTGGGGATTCGAGCTAAACAAAGCCCTTTTTCTGACAGTACCAAAGCCTGGATTGATCCAAATAATTTGATGAAAAGTGAACAGAATTGAGACAATTTTGCAAGCACTACTTTTAGAGCATTGTTATATTCATGTGTCAAATGAGAGATTTGTACTGATAATCTTTCATGTCTTCATGAGTGATAACATTCTCTGACACCCTCTGCATATAGCACCTAAAGCTCTGGGCAAATGCCTCCCAGATCCAGGCAGTCCTCCCTCAACCTTTGCAAATCTATTCCTGGTGAACATGCTGAATATCAATACTAATCTGCCCCAGGTAACTACAGAACAAATGGCTGGGTCAGAGCTCCAAAGCACCCATCCTTCTTCAGCGATGAAAAGTGCCACAATACCTTCTGCAGGAAGGAAACACCTGTAGAGAGTTTCTTTCCATATGTCCCAAGATCAAGCTCTGGAATCTGAGAAAATGCTTGCAATGTGATGTGTTCTCCTATAAAACCAAATACACTAATCATGCTGCAAGAAAGAGACTAAAGTGCATGCCAAGTTTGCCTGTGGTAGCATAAACCTGCTTTAGCTGTTTCCTGAAGATAGGAGCTGGAATTCTCATGGGTAAAGCCAACTGAGCTCACACATTTCACCCTTGGCCTGCTTTGTTTATCTCGAGACCACTGAAGCATTCAGTCTAGACCATACAGTATTTCCAGTGTCTCCTGTTACTTCTTTCCCAAGCATCTGTTTTTTCTCAGGCCCCATGTGACTCACCCTACATGGCCTTGTGCTAAGATCCAAGAGCTCCTGTGGAATGTTCCATCCTGTGTGTGGGTCAATAAAGACATCTGTTGAATTTAAGATCTATCCTTTAAGGTGACTTGTAAAATAATACCAACTTGGGTTTTCTTTCTGGGCAGTGGATTTAGGGCCTTTGAATATGACTTTATACAGGACTTCAGAACTCAGGGAAGGGAACAGCCAGGGAGTCCCTACCTAAGAACCCTCTTATAGGCCTTTCATACAAGGAACTTCTTATATGAAAGTGGAAGCTTTAAAACTCTTCAGGAGGCTCCAGCTATCACACTTACTGGTTTTCATGTCATTCGTGCCCATTATATAACATTTGCTATTTTCACTTCATTTCTACAATGTTTAGAAACCCACCAATCAACAAATATTTGTTGAGCACCTGCAATGCAACTGTCCCCAAGTTAACTGCTTTAGCAAAGGTGAAAGAGGAGCCCTGATTTCAAGAAACTTAGAGCCAAGGTGAGATGATGAAAATAGTTCATATAATGAAACATTGTATAACACAACTCTGTGTGTCATTAAGCCTAAATTGTGTGTGGCAAGCAACAAGTTCTGTGAAAGTGGAATCCCAAGGAAAGCCATAGTGACTATAGGAGTTTGAATGCTTCCTAGCAGAACTAGATTTGTGCTAGGCTTTGTAGGATGAGCAAAAGTTGAATAGGAGATCATAGTCAAGTTATTTTTAGGGCTTGTTCTGTTTAACACTAACTTTTTGTAGGCAGTTAATAATGGACATTCAAAAGAGATATACCAGCAAGTCTCAGGAGATTCTAAGCACAGAAAGGCTGGTCCTACTTCTGGATCCCTCTGGGAACCGATGGACCATGGGGTCCATGCCACTTTGGTATTGAATACAGCTACCAAGAAAAATAGCCATGATGGGAATCATACGAACATTCAGAATCAGAGGATAATTCATATGGGTAGTAATGGTCCAGTTATTCTCAAAAAACTTGACAGATTGCAGAGAGCATGCCTGTATCTCTGTGCTTGGACTTCCATAAGAGGAATTCTGAGCTGTACCTAAAGGCTCCCAATAATGATCAAGACATTATCTTGCACATGTTCAGAACAAATCCACTAACACCCAGCCATGATTGTGCTAAAATAAAAGAGGAATTATATAAATATGGAAGCTATAGTTTCAACATGCCCATCAGAGCTGTTTCCAAAAAGAGAAGCACAGATATAAAAAGGTGGTTGGAACACTATTGTATAGAACTGTGAGTGCATGAAGTGGAGCAGAACTTAGAATATATAAAAGAGCCAGATATTCTGGCCCACAATAGAACAGTTTTGTCCTTCACAAACAAGTCCTATTGTGCATCATTTGTCCCTTGGCTGCACCAGAAAATACTTACAAAAGTGACAGCACCTGAATTATTGGGATGTTTTTGGTGTCCTTATTTTCACAGTGGAGGAACTATTGTCTTGTGAAAAATGAACACAAAGTTCACTGGATAAAATGTTTTAAAAGCTGGACCTGACACCAGAAGTTGAGATATAAACACCTTTTCAATGTATATCTCAGTCTGTTGCATTAAATGATTCTAAGTTCTAGAATACAGGCACCCCTAAAATGAGCCTCCTTTTGAGATGTAGCTTAGAACCTGAAAGATTTTAGGGGAATGACTCTGACTGAATAAGTGATGTTGCCTTCATTCACTTGATTGCCAAAGCACCATGGAATGAGCATAAAGAGCATTAAGAAGTGAGGTGGACTTGATTAGCCACCTCAACACATTTGTTTCAAGTCCTACTACCTGTTAGGCACTGTGATAGGTAGCAAAGATATGAGAATGGATGGTGCTTACTCCCAAGGACTTATAGATTAATGGAGAGCATTTCACAAAGCATTTCAGAAAAGTTTTTGTTCTGAAAAGGATAAGCACAGAATGCAATGGAAGCACTAAGGAGGGGATATCAATATCCTAGGATTTGCATATGTGGTGGTGGTTGGACTACATCAAAGAAGACTTCTTATGGTAATAGTCCTTATCTTGGGAATTGAAGCCTTGGAGAGCTGGGTCCACACCTTCAATTCCAAGGATTTCAGAGGCTGAAGTAAGAAGGATCGCACATTTGAGGCCAGCTTTGGCAACTTAGTAAGAACCAGTCTTAAATTAAATTAAATGAAAAAGGAAGTTGGGGATGTAGCTCAGTGATAGAGCACCCCTGGGTTTAATTTCCAGAACCAAAAAAGAAAGAAAAAGAAAAAGAATTTGCCAAAGACTATTTGAGTTTAGACTGAGCTGCTCCCCAGTATCTCAAAAAAGTTACAAATTTCTTTGTTATACAAAAATCCCAACCTAGGAAGATACACAAGGATGTAGGAAGTTCTACCTCATTAAATCATTTAGGAACTCTAGCTACCACTGTTAAAACCATGAAGGTCTGAGATTATATTCTTCTTGTGAGCTTATTGTCTGATATGTCACAGGTTCACAAAGGACTCACAGTAGTGGTGGCCAGAGTATCAACAGTTACTCCAGTTACCTGAGCCGTGAGTGTCACAGGACACACTATGAGAGGGGCAGGAGACACTTGTACTGGCAATGGATTACTTTATATGAGAGGAACCCTAAACTTAGGAAATAGAATATTTTATAATTAACAATAAGTCTGCCTGAATATTTCCCAAGAGGAAGATTGAGGCACACACTTGCCTTCTGCTCTAGAGGAAGGGACTATCTTTACCTTCCAATGTTGTTCCCTATACAAAGAGCCTTGAAAATTAACAAACAAAATTCTGAAACACAGTTGGTCAGTGTCTCTGCTCATAAGATAGGCAGAAAAGTGAGAGCAATAGAGAACTTTCAACCCTTTCTAACTCTGTTCTCTTGAGCAAAAATTGACAAACTAAGACCTACACGAAAATTCTGACACACCTCCTGTTTTTATAAGTTTTATCAGAACACAGAACACACATATTCATTTACATATTCTCTATGGCTACTTTTGGTGGAAGTAATGAGTAATCACAATGGAGACCACATGATCTCTTTACAAAAAAATTTACCAACCTCTGCTCTAGGATATGGCCATCCTTCATCGGGTGAAAGCTGGTCTTTGAGTACCACCCCCACAGTTCAGTGTACAGAAGAGGGAAGAAGAAGAACCCAGTCACTTTCTGTTTGAAGGGTGTGACCCAGCAGTTGACCTCTGTTCACTTCTTAATGCCCAGAACAGAGTCATATGTTGTGTCAGGAGTCTCCATTCTTTTCCCAGTCTCAGTGATTCCTACTCATGGGACTTAGCATCCAGGCATGCTCCTGGCCAAAGCAAATTGCAGCCAGGGGATATAAAGCAAAATAAGCAAATGGAGCAAAGCACAGAGGAAACCAGCTGCAGGTTTCAAGAGTCATTTCCCAGTGGAATCCCTCAGAATATGCTTAATTTTTTTAGCAACAAATTGTGACAACATGTATGAAATGCTGTCTACTAGGGAAGTTCATTAGAGACTCGGCACTCAGGATTTTAATTGAGGCTTGTCATGTCACTGTCTGGTCAACTTCTGCCTGACCATATTCACATGCCAGACTCCCAGAAGGAAAGATGCTTAGCATAAATTATATTTTTGTACAGCTTAGGTCCAGTGAACTCTTATTAGTAGCTGGCAAGAACCCTCCTGAAATCCAAGCTGCCAGCCAAGGATCATTCTTGCAAGAAGGTCTTTCTAAGGATAGCCTGCTATGCTAACTGTTCTCTGTATACTTGCCTACATTTGACTGCCTTGGGGACTGGGACTGTCATCTAGCTAAGTAACTATATGCCCACCTAAAATCTGGGATATTTGATTATTATATTTGAGATGCAGAATGGTTGATGTGCATAATTACTAGTCTCTGCTACACAAGGAAAGAGGAGGTAAAAAGGCAGGGTTTCACCCCAGCACTATTGACCTTTTGGACTGAAAAATTCTTATGGAAAACTTCCCTGTGTATATTGTAGCACCCTCTCGGTCCTGTCAATAAAACATATCTCTAGACATTGTCAAATGTGCTCCAGGAGTACAATTGTCCTGGTTAATTGCTAAGCCAGTGTGTGAAGGCCACAGAGACCAGGCTTTGTTCAGGACACTATAAGTAGTTACAGTTTGAATGTAGAATGAGAGATGAAAATTGCCAAGAAATAAGGCTGAAAGTACAGACTAAGGCAGCTTTTAAAGCATTTTGTGTGCTACAATAAGGTGTTTGGATTTTTAAAAAGTCATCTTCAGATTTGAGAGCGACTGAAAGATGTATAAGCCAAGGACCATATTTGTAATAAATTTGACCTTTGTATGGAGAATTAATTGAACAAACAGTCTGTAGTCAGGGAGACTAATCAGAGGTATAATTCACCTTTTCAGGTGAGAAATATTGAGGAATAAAAGATGTTGACAGTTGAGGAGAAGAAAAAGGACACATTTGGAATATATATAAAGAGGAAAAAGAGGATTTGGTGACTGGAGATGGGACTCTCACCTGTGATTTCACTTTAGACACCTGGGTAAATAAATTACCATTCAATGAGATAACAAAGAGGAGGAGAATTAAGTGAGGAGAAGAGTGAGCAGATCTATTTCTGACTTGCTGGGTTTGAAATGACTGCAGGACTTCCAACAGGAGATTGATGACATACAGTGAATGGTCAGATATGACGGACACTTGGTGTGATCTGGGCAACAAGACATGAAAGCAGTACCTACCAACAACTGTGGTTAACATTTTTTTTCCTACAGAAATTTAAAAACCTAATGCCTTCCTTTCAGTAGTATAGACAACAATGATCCCAACAAAGCTTTGGGAAGGAGAAGGTAGTTCACTTGTATTTTTTTCAGATGGATTTTAAGATACTGCAAATTATTAACTACTCAAACATTCATTTCTGCTGGATTAGGTGTCATTTCCTAGGGACAGTTTTTATCCAACTGTCTTCTACCTTGAGAATGTAGAATCTGCTGGCATTCAGTGACCTAAAGAAGAACTAATCCTTGCAGGGACTGAAGTACAAAAATTTAGGCACAGATAGAGAAGCTACTATTCTGAGGCTAGAACAATTTAACCAGATGGTATTTCATACTAATGACTATGTATGAAAGACTTCCCAGTCTTCAGTAGAAGGTATATGGTGCCTGGAAAAGCTGCTAAATTTGCATTCTCTTAGGCAAAACATGCATTATGTAGTGGAAAAATTATTTGGAGATTAGTTACTTTAATTAGTAATCAAGGCACAAGATGCTCAACATAAGGGCACTGATTCCAAGCCCTTGCATTCCTCAAACTAGAACAACAGGGGCAAGTTCTTGTACACATTCCTTGCAGAGCTTGATTTGAGAGTAAACAGTGGGATGAAATTCGGGTTCTAGTCTTTAATGACTCGAACACAGATGTTGCTGTTGACAGGAAGAGATATGTTGAGTGTTGTTTCTCCATTTGCTCAGCAAGATTTGACATGTGGTGAACCAAAATAGAATCTGTAAGAGTTGAATCAAGACATGTTGAGAGAACTTTGGGTGAAAGAAATGATGAAAGAATCAGGTCTGGATACACAACATTAGGTTATAAATGGAAACTTAAAAAAAAATATCTTTCCAGGATTGCCTGTTTTGATAAGCTAATTGGTAAATTTAGCTGTCCTTAGAAAAGAGTTTTAAAATACAGAGGATACACAGCCAGGACACCTGCTCCAAACAAACAGTGCTCATTGTCCATCTATCTGTGTTCGTTTACATGATGATAAAGTGCTTACAGATGGTTTTGGAAGCTGAAATTGGAAGGAATGCAATAGGTGACTGGTAGGGTGGGATTGTGCACCAGGTCACAAACTACCAGTCTTCCATGTCCTTATAACTCTTATTCACTGGTGTCCAGTGCTGGTAATGGATGGGGAATGTACCAGAACTTTTAACAAGAAGGATAAACAGATTTTTTTTAAGATAGGGGACATTGGTATCTCTAGCTCTAGATCTCTTCTTCGATAAAAAAAAAATGTATATATATATAGTCATTCTTCAAAATGTCTGCTGAATAGTAAGATGTGGTACCGTTCCAAGTTCTAAGTCTTTATCCTTAATATTGTCTCATCTCAAGCATGAGCCAGTCAAATTATCTTTTATTGCCCATAAGAGCCAGGATTTAGTTTATTGCTTCACTGGCCATTCTAAGTGTGAAGTTTTATTTATTTATTTTTTGAATTCCTACCACATCTTTTTCTCCTTTGAGATCAATACACCTGTTTTGTTTTTGCAACAAAGAAGTAGACTAGCTGAGTCAGGATCAATTACCTCCCATTTAATGTACCAGAGTTGTGTTCAGGCCAATGCTTCCTGAAGCCAATGTCTTTGACCTTAGGCTTGTCAAAATCCATATCGCCATATTTCTATATCCTATTTTCAAATTAACCTATTAGCTGGCTTTTTAAAAAGGCTTATAAAGTCATAAGCTATTAATGACTGATACTCTTGAAGAGGATTAACCCTTTCCATACATTTTTACTTCACTAATTTTCTCTGTAAACATTTACTACCTAAGTGAAAAAAATTTCTCATTTAAGTTGGATGACTATTTACAAATCGTGACTAGGATATAATTAAATCACAAGGAAAGCACAAGGGATAGTGTAAATTCTTGGGACTATTAACAGCAAGGGTGGTGAATTCATTCCCACCACTAGACCAGCAAGTGTGAGAGGAGGGAAACCGAGTCAGAGAAAGCTGCATGGAGAAGGCCAAATGACAAGAAGCTGTGACTTTAAATTAAAGGATACTGTCAGTCCTGGATGACCTTGAAGGCAAGGCATTGGGCAAAAATAAACATCTTGACCTCGCCTATCTCACATCTTCCATTTCTGGGACAATCTATTAATCAAACTCTACAGAATATTACTGATGTTATCAATACAGATCTACTTTTTAGGACATAGCAGCATGAGAATGCAGGAGAGTGGATCTGGAGGGTCAAAGGATAGAGATGCATAAGACAGGAGCCTAAACAGTGCCTATACACTTCAGCAGGCACAAGGGTGGCAGGGATGGGCTACACATATTCTTGGGTCCTAAGCCTGAGCAATTCTAGTTCAATAGATCTAGACAGGGTCCAGAAAATTAGCATTTCTAACATGTTGCTTCTGCTGCTGTTATAAGACAGCATTTTTGTGTAGCACTGGACTGATATTTTGAGACAGGGCAACACCAAACCCTAAGGAATGGATGTCTAAGAGTGGAGTATCCATTTTATTAGACTAGCTCAAGAGATTTCTGTGTTACTTTCTTAGTACACTATTGCCAAGCCTATTTTTAAGGCAATTTGATCTTATTTGGAAATCATCCAAAAAAGAGAGCTGGAAATTTCAATTAAGAATTTAAGACTACCCAAGTGTGGTGGCATGTGCCTGCAATCCCAGTGGCTCTGGAGGCTGAGAAAGGAGGATCATGAATTCCAAGCCAGTCTCAGCAACTTAGCTAGGCCCTAAGCAACTTAGTAACATCCTGTCTCAAAATAAAAAGAATTTTTAAACAGGGCTAGGGATGTGGCTCAGTGGTTAAGTGTCCCTGGGTTAATCTCTAGTACCAAAAATAAAATAAAGAATGTAAGACTGATCATGGGCTTAAAACTTTCCCATGAGATTCCTAAGTAAATCTTTTCAATCTTCTCAGAAGAATCTATTGTCTCTTTCAGAATAAAGTAGGAACATTTCATTTCTAGTATGCACAAGGTTAGCCTTTGTAGAGACACAAAGTTTACTGTTGAAATATATGATTTTAAACAATTTAATTATAAGACAGAATTGACATCAGATGCCTTCATTAGAAACATTTTCCTATAACAATTATTTTTAAGGTGTGATGGTTAATTTCACGTGTCAACTTCACTGGGCTAAGGAATTTCCAGATAGCTGGAAAAAACATTACTTTTGAATATGGCTATGAGAGTGTTTCTGGAAAAATTTAGTGTTTGAGTTGATGAACTAAGTAAAGCAGATGGCTCTTCCAATTATGGGGGCATTATCCAATTGACTGAGGCCCTAATAGAACAAAATGGCAGAAGAAGGGTGAATTCACTCTCTGTTTGAGCTAAGACATTCATCCTCTCTTGTCCTCGTCCTTCACAGCTCCTGATCTCAGACTCTTGGACTTACACAAAAGAATACTTCCATCAAAACCCTGGTAGTTTACATTTTTAGACCTCTGGACTTGAATCAGATAATACCACCAGCTTTCTGACAGCAGATTGTAGAACTTCTTAGCCTCTGAAAACTGCAGGAGTCAATCCCTACTAAAAATCTACTCATATCTCTATTTAATCTATCTTACTGCTTCTATTTCTCTGGAGAACCTTGTACACAAAGGAATTGTCTGAACCAAAACAAACAAACTAACAAAAAAATCAAACGACAAAACATCTGTAAGAAACACACAGAAAAGCATGGGAAGTCATCTCCTAAATATTCTTGGATGAGAGCCAAATTCCTCCATATCTGTTATTCCTTCATTAGTATCATCCCATAAGAGCAATGCATAGTTGAACAATAGTAATGAGTCTCAGGGATCAAGTACTCAGGGACTTGTGAGCCAGAAAGAGTGAAGTGTCAATCTCTTTGTACATGAATAAACTGATGTCTCACTTTATTTCCCACTAGCTACTCTTAATTCTCTCTTTCTTTCATCAGTCAAGTTTCTCATTAGAATGGGTTAAGCTGGACATGGTGACACATGTCTGTAATTCCAGTGACTTGGGAGGCTGAGGCAGGAGGATCATGAGTTCAAAGCTAGCCCCTGCAACTTAGTGAGGCCCAAAAGAACTTAGCAAGGCCCTAACCAACTAAGTGAGACCCTGTCACAAAGTAAAAAATAAAAAGGGCTGGGGATGCATTTCAGTGATTGAGTGCCTCTGGGTTCAATTCCTAGTATTAAATAAATAAATAAATAAATAAATAAACAAACAAAATTTAAATTTAAAAACTAAAGAAAATTAGGATGGATCAAATTCATAGTCCTACTTATTTACTTCCCATTCATCCTATGCTCATTGACTTTGGACTCCCATGCTCTTTCAAAATTGCAGTGACAAAAATGGACTTTGGTTATTTGACCTTTAAGCAGCAATGGATATTGTGGAGCTCTCCCTTATTTCAGTGGTTTCTGTGGGGTTATTGCTTTCTATGCCCTCAATGATTCCTTCTTATAACCATACTAAGTTTGAGTTGCTCAGACTCTATCAGAAATTTTAAAATTATGTCTGGACTACAAACAAACAACAATTTAATCTACAACCCTAAAATAATCTTATTAAGAATCCACTTCACCTACACTTCTCAAAAACCCATACCTTTCACAAGTTTTCTAAATTCTCACAGTTGGTCCAGAGGCTCTTATACCTCAACTTCTAAAGTTCTCTTTCCTAGCTCCTAATGTTAGACTCTGTTCTTTCATTCTCCCACCCACCATCTTCCACTTACCCCTTTATTATATAGATTTTAATCATCCTCTCTGTCTTCCATTTTCCTTACTGTTTTGGGAAAAGGAAGAAATAAGAAAGGAAGGGCCAAATACAAGTTTCCTCATAAAGCATGGGCGAGAAGTATATAGGGGTGATGACTCACACATAAGTACTTTGTTCCACCATATTCTCACTGCCTTTATTTGGCCCATCTTCCTCTGCCTTCCCCTGAAATGTTGGCACCTCTCCAGAGTCCCTCACCAGGATTCCACGACTGCATTGTCATTGCTGGTTTTTCTTAGTCATTCCAACCTCTTCTCTAGAATGGGAATCATGAATAAATTTTTTTTGACCAACATATCTCTCCCACCTGCATGCCAGGCTTACCATATATCAGACATCTTCATTTGGATAGCCTCAGACTTCAAAACTCAGTGCTCTCCAAAGGACACTCATCTCCTCCATACTTGTGTTTCCTTCCAATATTACTGTTCAATTGGTCTTCATTTCTCAGTCCAGAAAGGTAGGCATCATCCTTGATCCATCCCATTTTCTCATCACTCTAATCAATCACCAAGACTTAGATTATTCAGTTCCAAACCTCTCAACTCAATTGCTCCCTGCCCTTCCCTCAAACTCTGCCCTAGATTATATGATTTATGGATCTCCCCTAAACTCTTTCAACAGCACTATTAATGCTCCCTTGCTTTTGAGACTAGCTCTCCTCAAATCAAGTTTCTCCATGTTGACAAAGTCACCTATCTAAAAAGCATTGCCCTGTTATTATTCCATGACTTGCTGAATGAATTAGCACCTCACTCATTACCTATAAGATTCTGAACTCTCCCTGCCTCTCTTTTTATGCTGCAGCTTTTCTGGAAGGTTTACAGAACCCTTACAAACCATGCCTTGCAGACTCTGAGCCTTGGCTCATACTTCTGTCTCTCTGTTTCTCAACTGTCCTTTGCATGCCACTGATAAATGCTGACTCATCAGTTTACGCTTTTCTACTAGACGGAGCTAAATGATTCACCTTGGTGTTCCTGTTGCCATAGCATGGGATTTATCACATTATTTTTTTTCATGTCTGTTTATTCTGTTTCTCTGAGGATGAATGTCTCATAAGTTCTTTGAGGACTGTTAGAACTGACATCCCAGGTTTAATGGAGAGGAAAAATCACTGAACTGAAAATCACAATGATTTGGGGCCAGGTTTAGATTAGCCATTAATCTATAATGAAATCTTGGACAAGTCACTCCTCTTCCCTGGTCCATCTTTCATAGGAAAGACTTGGACTTCAAAATCAGACTTGGCCATGCTCCAATTCCACTCTATACCTTCCCACATTCCTTTGAGAGGGTGTTTACATACTACCCTTTCTAATGTACCTCATGCCTTTGCTTTCTTTCTTCAGGGTTTTATCTAAACTAATTAATTTCAACCCTGATTCTCTATGGCACTTTAAAAACTACAGATGGTTGGGCCCTATTCCAAGGGATTTTGATTTTGTTGGTCTGCTGTGGTACTCTAGCATCAGTATTTTTAAAAAGCATGCTAAATGATTCTAATATGTAGTCAAGAGTAAAGATCATAGTCATAAGGCAGTGATTCTCAAAGCACAGTCACCAGATCAGAGGTATCAGCATTGCTTGGGAAATGTTAGAAATGAAATTCTAAGGCTCTAACCCAAAACTATTGAATTAGATCTCTATAGGTAATTCTGATGCATACTAAACCATTGCCTCTCTGAATTCTTTCCTCCCAAGTCCACCAAATATGGATTAGAGATCACTACTATGCTTTCAGGGCTGTTTATCTTTAAAGATGTTTCCCCAGCAGACGAAATCAGCTTCAAAAGAGTTGTTTATGCTGACAATCATTACATCCTCGAAGGAAAGAGCCTCCTTAACTGGATCAGAATTAACATTAAAAAAAATAGGGCATAGAATAGGATGATGGGCTTTGTTTTGGAGATTAATGGGCATATCTCTGGCTGGGATTTAGGATGGGAGTAAGTTTGGTGCAGATGTTGATCACATGGGCAGGGTCCTTGTAAGAAGTCCTACTAGAATTGATGATGGTGTTGCCTCTTTCTTTCCATACACCTCTGATCACTAACCCTTTCTCACAAGTCCTTGCATGAAATGTATGGTCTGGGGTTAGGTTACCAGCAAGCCAACATGCAGAGAATTGAATATTTGTCCTAATTACTATCCTAGGAAACAGGGAGCACAGGTTTTAGAGCCATGGGACTTCACTACCTGGTCCTGCTTTAGTGTTGGTATTTCAGTTTTGTAAGATATTTGTTCATCTGACCCTTTTATACTCTAAGAAATGGGCAGATGCACAAACAGTTTCCACTCACTCAATCCATTCTGCCCACATACGACTAGAAGAGAGTCACGTCTTGTGGGGCCCACAGATGAATTCCCAGTCCTAATGTTTTATTTTTATTTGTCCAAGAAATCTCTCTTCCTTAAATATGGAACTCTGGAAGTGTACTTATTTAATCATTAATTTATTCTTGAACAAAATATTTCTATTTTAAAACAGCCTGTTTTATAACTGTTCCATTCTAAATTATAGTTATTTATTTGTTTCATTATTTGTCTAGCTTCCTCAGAGACTGTAAGGTTTATTAAGACAAGATGATGTCAGTTTATTTACCACAGAATAACCAGTACCCAGCACTTGATCAGCACTCATTAAATATTGAATGAATGAAACACTGATTGCTGCTCCAAATTAATAGTGGAAGAGAAGCAGCCAGACAGACAGGGCAGCTCATTACCTAGTCCGTTGTAAACACAAATCCAAATTAACAATAAGAGGCTAAATCCTCTCTATTGAAAATAAGAATAGAGGTTTCCCTTCCTTCCATTGTCTCAGAAAACATTCTTTGGAAAGTCAGTGCTTTCTCCTCTCTTTCAAATATATACATATATATTTATATGTAAATCCTTCAGAAAACAAATAGGCTTTTCATGGCTTTATGACCCAGGAATGTCTTTCTCAAGTACCTAAGAGGAGAATCATTAAAATGCAAGCACCCTTTGGGCATAGGTCAAGGAGTGGGATAGCTGGGTCAAAAGGTGGTTCCATTCTGAGTTTTCTAAGGAACCTCCACACTGCTTTCCAGAGTGGCTGCACCAATTTGCAACCCCACCAGCAATGTATGGGAGTACCTTTTCCCCCACATTATCGCCAACATCTATCATTGCTTGTATTCTTGGTAATAGACATTCTAATTGGGGTGAGATGGTATCTTAGGGTAGTTTTGATTTGCATTTCTCTTATTGCTAGAGATGTTGAACATTTTTTCATATATCTGTTGATTGTTTGTAGATCCTCTTCTGTGAAGTGTCTGCTCATTTCCTTAGCCTATTTATTTATTTATTTATTTAGTGATTTGTTATTTTTTTTTTATTTACTTATTGATTCATTGAACACAAATGGAGTACAGCTATTGTTTCAAGGGTTGTACACAAAGTAGAGTCACAACATCTGTGCTTTCTTGCATGTACTCAGGGCAATGATATCTGTCACACACTCTGTTATTGATTTTACCCCCCACCTGCCCCCACCCCTCCCTTCCCTCTATGCTAGCTATCTTTCCTCCATTCTTGCCATCTTTCCCCCCCACATTATGCATCATCATTCATATATCAGAGAGACCATTCGGCTTTTGGATTTTTGGGATTGGCTGATCTCACTTAGCATAAGAGTTTCCAACATCATCCATTTACCTACAAATACCATAATTTTATTCTTCTTTATGGCTGAGTAATATTCCATTGTGTATATATACCACAGTTTCTTTATCCATTCATCTACTGAAGGGCATCTAGGTTGATTCCACAATCTAGCTATTGTAATTGAGCAGCTATGAACATTGATGTGGCTGCATCACTGAGGCAATCTGATTTTAAGTCCTTTGGGTGTAAGCCAAGGAGTGGGATAGCAGGGTCAAATGGTGGATCCATTCCAAGTTTTCTAAGGAATCTCCACACTGCTTTCCAGAGTGGCTGCACCAACTTGCACTCCCACCAGCAATGTATGAGTGTACCCTTTTCCCCACATCCTCGCCAACACCTGTTGTTGCCTGTGTTCTTGATAAAAGACATTCTAATTGGGGTAAGATGAAATCTTAAGGTGGTTTTGATTTGCATTTCTCTTATAACGAGTGATGTTGAACATTTTTTCATAAATCTG